>CAMXCT020001520.1:50000-70133 GCA_947184155.2 Cladocopium goreaui
ATGTGCTTCGCGCCACATCGGCGTGCACTTTTTCAACATCTCAACTTCCAAAAGTGATCCGAACCCGTCAGTTTTTGACACTTTTGAGTTCAAAATGTGTTTTGCGCCGCAACGGCTTGCACTTTTTCGACATCACAACTTCAAAAAGTGCTCCGAGCATGGTGTGTTTTGTACATTATGACTTGGAAATGTGCTTTGCGGCGTGCGTTTTTTCATCTCTCACTTGACCACATGGCTCCGCACCCGCCGCTTTAGCGAGACTAGTTCGGCCCCCCGGAGCCACAAATCATTGGAAAACACAGTTTTTGGCGACTTTCCACCTTTTTCCGCACCTGCATCTTCTTTCTTCTCATTCTTTCTCTTCTCTTATCTTCACTTTTCTGCTCGTCTCCTCTCTGACTCTTACCACCTCTGCTTTTCCATCTGTCTATATTGTCGGATATTTGACTTCTAAATTTCCTTCGATAAATATATTTTGTATATATGCACATTATATTAATTGTATAATATCTGTCAGATACAAATATAATTTTGCAATTTGAATTAATGCGTCCCAGCAGCATGTTTGGATATGTTTGTCGCACACGATCAGATAAGACCTCTTGCCAAGTCTGTTCCAAGTTGTTGTAGCAAGTCTAGAATCGAATTTGGGCCTTCTCCAGGCGTTCAGAACGAGCCATCGTGGCTTGGCGGCTTCTGCTACTAAATTTGAAGGAGTATGCAGCATAGCGCACAGCAATTCGCTGGCAAACCAGGGGAATTTTCCTTTTCTGCAGCCGCCTCCCATCTTGCTGCAGGAAGGAGCAAAGGACCCTTATGGATCACTGCATTCGCCGTCCCTGGCATGTAATCATTTTGCCGGAATTCATTTCGCTCATTGATCAACTGGGGCATGGGTTGTGAAACACAGGAGAAATTGAGCCTGAAGCGCACCTGAAAATAATCATAAATAAGGCAGAAAATGCATGAAATGGCTACATGGCCCATTGAATGATGTGACCCATTATTCTGTCAGTATACTTCATCTTTGTCCTGACCTTCTTGTCTCTCTCCTCTCCGGCTTCAGCAATTGCGTCTAAAGACAAAACCTGCCTGTAGATGCATCATGCTCGGTGCTGGTGCCTTCATTGTGGAATTCACGCTGCACGTCCTGCCAGCCGTGGCAAGTCAATTTCCGGAGGATATCGGTGCTGTGTGCAACGTGGCGAAAAGATCGTCGGAATTGACGCGTAACTTTGTACTTCTGTTGTCCTATCTATGCCAACGATTTTGTAGAATTTCGAGTCTGAAGACCACAACTCTTGGTCTCCACCGAGTAGATTTAATGAAGACCGGCTAGGTCATACTGGGCTCATTTTCCGTCGAAGCAGATGCGCCAATCAAACAATTGCCTCAAAGCACCTCCATGATTGGACAGCTGCATTTTGCATGTTTCTGTTGAGATGGCTTTTTAATACGTTGAATTAGATTGGTCGGTCACTTGACTTTTTGTGAACCTTTCTGCTCGTTGTTCCTTTGGTTTGAAGCGTTCGTGGCATGCTGCCACGACTACCTTCTGGGCATTAGATGCTGGGCAGCAGTTGCTAGGGCTGCTATTGTTGTCGGGTGGTCATGTCGGACATTTCTCTCACCAAGAAGAAATTCATTTAGAAGAGCACACAAGGCATTAGGCAATTCAAGAGATGGGTCAAGATCGGGAAGCATTCCATACCAAACCTTTACCGTTTTCCTGGCAGAGTCGAACTAGACTTGGTTGCAAAAGAAACTTCCGGGGGCCTTGTTTCAGCAAGGATGCCAAAAAAGGCCGACAAGTCTGGTGCTACTTCGCATCCTGGCGTCTTGTTTGCACGTCGAAGGTTTGCAATTGGGCTGTTCCCGTTGCACGCTTCCAAGTTCATACACAAAAACAAAGTTGGTGGTTTCAGATGTCTTAGCATGAAGACGACCTTGGGTTACTGCCCACCATGCTATCACACGGACTTGCAATTTTCTCTCCCTGGCCTAGCTACCTGACCTAGCTACCAGCATGCAAGCGTATGCCGTATGCACATAATTTCGGATGGACGAGGGCGCACCCCTGCACACCTGCCCCAATATGTATTAGCTTTGCGTTCATCACATACTCTCCATAACCTACGGCAATACTGCAATGAGTGCGACATAGTGAGACAGAATTGTCTGGCAAAAGATGGTAGATGATAGAATATATAATTATATATATATAATTATATATATATATAATTATATATATAATTTTATATAATTAAATAAATATATATATATATATTATATATAATATATATATAATTATATATATATAAATAGATGATAGAATATATAATTATATATATAATTATATATATAATTTTATATATATATATATTTAATTTTATCTAATTAAATAAATAATATATATATATTCTCTCTATTATCTCTCTCATCTAATATAATCTCTATAATTCACTATCTTAACTAATCTCTATTCCCTATCTCTACTATATACAATCTCTCTCATATATACCATATCTTCACCTATTTTAATCATATATCTATCTATAATATAATCTATCTCCCTACTCTATCCGAATCCTATCTAATCCTATCTAATCCGCTCTAAATCCTATCTCATCCTATCTCATCCTATCTATCCTATCTATCCTATCTCATCCTCATCTAATCCTAGCTAAGCCTATCTATTCCTATCTATTCCTATCTATTCCTATCTATTCCTATCTATGCCCATCTATTCCTATCTATTCCTATCTATTCCTATCTATGCCCATCTATTCCTATCTATTCCTATCTATTCCTATCTATTCCTATCTATTCCTATCTATTCCTATCTATTCCTATCTATTCCTATCTATTCCTATCTATTCCTATCTATTCCTATCTATTCCTATCTATTCCTATCTATTCCTATCTATCTTTATCTATCTATCTATCTATCTATCTATCTATCTATCTATCTATCTATCTATCTATCCCTATCTATCTATTCCTATCTATCTAATCCTATCTATCTAATCCTATCTATCTAATCCTATCTATCTATCTATCTATCTATCTATCTATCTATCTATCTATCTATCTATCTATCTATCTATCTATCTATCTATCTATCTATCTATCTATCTATCTATCCTATCTATCTTATCTATCTATCTTATCTATCTATCTATCTATCTATCTATCTGATTATGATATGTGTATTATATGATGGAGTATGATGGCATGTGTTTTACCAGGCAGATTGATGGAGGGACCGGGTGAAGTTGCCAAGGCTATGAAGAGCGACTGCGGAACGCGCCGGGACTGGCAGAGGTGCTGGTCATCCTCAAGGAGGCTTCGGCCACAAAGAGCCAGGGGTCCCAGGGGCCTACCAAGTCGTGCCCGAAACCTGTGTGCCCTGTGTGCCCTGTGTGCCCTGTGTGGTTGCTGTGGTTACTGTGGTTCAGATATGCTGAATTTCTCCGAAGTTATATCCGAAGTCATTTGAAGTCAACGGTCGTTGCTTCTTTCATGTTTGGTGATTTTGCTGCTGATGCTGGGAAGCTTCCGGTGCAGTGAGGTGAACAGTCTAGAAGTTTCTTCTTTCAAGCACTCAGTGTGCTAGCTCAAAAGGCTTGGTTCGCAATTGCTCGCTGTGCCACTGTTTTCGTGGTCCACCAGAATTGCTGTTCTGGCACTCTTCCCACTTGGACAGCCAACTTTGATGCATATTTATCCTCCTTCAAATTTTAGCTACGTAAAGGGGAGGACTTAGGCTACAGTACAGAATGCCAGCCAGGGGTCGTTTTGTACAAAAAGGAGGAGTTGGGACCACCTTTTTGTATTTGCATTCATTTTGTAATTGATTCCTTTCAAATTTTCATTTGCATTTTGTAGTTGTATATGTTGAAGTGAGAAGAGGTGAACAAAAGGAAACAGTGCGTGACATGTACATGGACACAAACAGATCATGAAACTACAGAATGCCATCTAACAAACTGCACGGAGTCAACACTTGATCCAACTAAATTCAATCATTGACAACTACAAAATGTTCTCCGAAATTATGTTGGTCGGAACTTTGGATGGCATAGACCCAACTACAAAATGTCATTGGGAAAAATCATGTTCGCAATTCCGATTTTCAGCTATTTTTTTGACTTCAGATGCATTGGATTTTGTAGTGCTGATTTTGAATTATTTTCCGAGTCAGAAAAGGTTGTGTTCTGTATTTTGTAGCTGCAAAAAAGGTACCATGCACTGAATTTTGTACTTGCACACCGTATGCATTGCGTTTTGTACCTACCAAAAGCCTCTGCACAACTCCTCCCCCCTTATCTGAACCCTGATGCATATTTTCTATCTTGTTTCGTGAATTGAATTGGATTTGGCTTCTGCATATTGCACAATGGGGAGCCCAACCATCAGACTCCAAGTGTGGAATACAAGAGACACTTCCAAGCTATGCCGCTATGCCAGGCGGCTGCGACAAGTGCAGCCAGTGCAGACTGCAAAGTGGCAGCTGTCCAACAAGGAGAATGGCTCTTGGAGTTACTTTCCCAGTCTGCCAGTGCTTTTTCAGTCAGAAGCCTGCAGTGAGCATCTGCTTGCACGTGCTGTACGCTGCTGAGGTCGTGCTCCAAGCTGGATGGTGGCAAACCGCAGGTAGCTGATTTATTTTGATTTTGCCAAATGAGTGACATGTGGGTATGTCACGTACGTCATCATCTAAATATGAACATCAGGTTTACAAGCTATGCGGACAGGTGCATGGTTTGGTTGGCTTTGAATTGGTAGAAAAACTGGGACAGGTGGTCGGAAGATTGCAGCTTGAAAGCTTGTTGGCGTTCCTGTCTCGCAGGAGAGTGCGGTGACTTCGATGGTGCGGGTTTGCTGTGCCTGTGGAGCTCAAGACAAAGCGCTGAAATTGGTTGCAGAAGCTCAGGTGCCTTCCCCCTGGGATAGCAGGGGGAGTGACAGTTTTAAGTGCCTAATTTTATCTAATTTTGTGATTGCAAAAGGGAGGGCAGATGGAGTTAGGTCACTCCCATCATGAGTGCACCTTGGAAGGCTAAGGGCGTCAAGCCGCGCTTGCGAACCCTTTCCGCAGTGCTGCTCCAGGCACACCTGTTAGAGTGACGCTGGGATCACTGGGAGTGTTGCGCTTTAGAGTTGCTGGGGCCATCCATGCTTTCATTCTATATATACATATATCAAAATATTATTATCATTTTGTGCCACCGGCTTAAGCACAGAAGCAAAGATGATCACCACCTGCTGTGTAGCTGCACAGGTGCGATAGAACACGGGAAGGGGGCAGCCAGAGCAGCCAGAGGTAAGTGATTTGCTGCCTTTGCTAGCCAGGCCTCTGAAGCAGGTGACCATGGTCTCTGTGAGAATGTCTGGGCGCAGCTGCCGAGCCTGGGACTGGAGCCACAAGACTCTGAGTGGGGAGCCTCAGCATATGGCTATCAAGAGGTAGGTGAAGAGGTGGAGTCAGATAGAGGTGTGGATGCTTGCAGGGCGTTTCAGGAGAGAGGTAGCTCAGGTAGCTCTCTGTTTCAGGGTCGGAAGTGGATGGTACTTGGAATGTCAGGGCGCCAGCAGACATTTTGTGAGATGGTCTGCGCAGGTTTGCCATAATGTTGCGGACATTCCGTGGAGAACCGAAGCGCTTCCTCCTCAGGACTAGGCCGATTAAAGTATCCCAGTTTTGCCATGTTCTCCTTGGCATTCCCACAGATCGCATCATTTCAAATCAGTGTGAGGTCAATACGCTTTGCTACGGCAGCTGATTGAAGAGCTGCCAATGCCATCAGATCCACCGCTGATCGAAGAGATAGGTCGCGTCTTTGGTGTTGAAGGCCTCATGCAGCGGAGCAGCCTGTGCATTGTGGTCTGCGAGTGTGTTAACCGGAAATATGATACACAGGGACCGAGACCAGACGGAATCGGTCACCCATTAGCAGAGTCAGACCACAGTGAGTCAATCACCCCCCACGTCCGAGTTAGTCACCCTCCACAGCCCCACTGGGGGCGAGGGGTGACTGCCCAGTGGCGTGCCTCGTGGGCCATCAAAGTGACATGGTTTCTTTAGGGTTGGTTCAGGGTTGTTTCAAGATGTATTGGGGTCTATTTTGGGTTGGTTTTGGGTTGGTTTAAGGTACTGTATGGTTCAGGATGAGCATTGTAGGCCTGTGGCGATAGCGCTTGGTTGGAAAAATGGCACCCGGACCTCGCAAAGGCGTAGGTTATGTCGCTGCAGGCAACCCTCAGGGCCACAGCTCCTGAAGGGGCTTAGCGGCTTAGCGGCTTAGCAATGCTTAGCAGCTTCACATTGGAATCTGGATTTTGGGATGTTTCACTCCACATGAAGTCCAAGTGAATCAAGTTTCATGATGAGCGAGTGAGATTGCTGAAGGAGTTGCATGCAGGGCACTAGTTTTCCAAAATGGTTTCATGCCCTTTTTTCAATTTTGTGTTGAAGTGCTCCAACTTCCCCCAAATTGCCCCCCACCTGCAAGGGCCCCGCATGCTGTGGCGATCGGTTTCACTGAAAACGCAAAACTCATAGTTTTGATGGATTTTGCGTTTTTAGTGAAAATAAGAAACCTTAAAAAAACGCAACTTGTTGTGTTTTCATGAAAAGTGGGAAAACAACACTTTTTCATGTACCTTCAGATGGTCAATTAGAGGAAAACTCATATGTGACAGATGATTTTGCCGGGTCATCGCAGAAGGTACCTATCTCTTTTGGCTCTATTTGAACCTATCAAACATGCTAAAACAGGTTTTTCCACATGCGATTTTATAATTTTCCTCAGTGGCATTACGTGGCGTTATCTTGCGTTGCCAGGACTGCTGTAAAACGGCATATTCTGCGTGTTTGTCAAATATAATATAAGGTGTTGAGGTTTTGCGATTGAAAGTGGGCCTCTGCAATTTGATTTCTTTAGGTGGATCTCTCTATATTTATATAATTATATATATATGTATATATATATAATTATATATATACAGTACAGATTGTCTGGCAAGGAGCCATTATTTTTGAATATATTTGAATGTTAACTATTTCATTTTTTCTTAGATAAGTTGCAAATAAGTTACTTTCTGTCATTTAACTCCAGGACCAAGGGAACTTGTGAAATCGGCAGTGATTGCTCTTGTGTGTTTGTGTATATATATACATGTATTTGATAGCATCGTTACGCTCATACCATAGCATACAGTTCTATAAATGCGACGACTCCGAAGATGCATGTATGCACAAGGTCTTGCTTTATTTGATTTTTCTTTGGTTTTGCACGTGCATTGAAACTGACACATTGTGTTTTAATTCATGGTGTGCAGCAATCTTTCCAACACCAAACCAAAGAAATTGGAAAGAATCATGAAACCCAGTGCAAAATACAACATCAGATTCAGAGGCGCAACATCAAGGACAAACACAATTTTAACCGCTTATATATTTGGATCCAACCAGCAGGGAATCCAACCAATGGCAACCATCAGGATCCATTTGCGATACAAAAAGGGGATAGGTGGCGTTGATCAAATCTGAGGATCTTCCACGGGTTGTTGCATTGTGCTGAACGCGCAGAAATATGAATATGTAATTTTCCAACCTTCCAACGGGTTAACCCTAAATTAAAACATATTAAAACTGATGTCATTAGTTTGCATATTTTGTGCGTGGGCCTGTGCCGCCTGTATTGTGGGGCTGCACGCCGCCAGCAAAAATAAGAACAAAGTGCGTCCTGCGGTTGATAATGGGTCTTGAGATAGGCTGAAAAAAAGTCGTCCTAAATCCGCCTGAACGACCCCGAATTAATTGAACGAAAAGCTCTGGATTTTGAGTTTTGGTCTTAAGTCCCACTCGCGAAATTTACCTCCGGAGATAGGCTGAAAAACATGTTTTTCGTCCCAAATCTAGGGTCTGAGGTACGTTTCGTCCTAGTCCTAAGTCAGCCGCGCGTTTTGTACCCCCCAAGATAGGCTGAACCCCGCCTCAACCCCAGGATCTAATTAGGCTGATTTTTTTTCTCGTCCTAAATCGGGGGGCGCGTTTTGCGCACTGGACTTAGGCCCAGATCCCATTTAGCCACCAGCATTGAACATATCATCAATATTGGATGTTTACCGCAACACTTTTGAGCCACATTTTATCACGCGTGAACAGGATCTCAAACTAGAAATTTGTTACAGCAGCTTAGTGAAAACTTATGATAATTCAGAGGCGTACTGTGCTTTGCGCCGTCGTGGCGCCTAGATGAACACGTTGTACTTATATGAATGCTTCCAAAGCTTGGACTCATCAATATTTAGCTGCATTGAAACAAAACGTTCACACTATTCAAACACATAGTTTAACAATTTGAAATAGGAACCTTTGGTGACATAACATCTACTCAAAATGACCTGGAAAAAACATATATTTATGGTGCATCTATATATCAATCGCCGCATGTCACTGGGATTCTTTCAAAAAAGAAATGAGGAAAGCATTCGAAAATCAACATTTGGAAACTTCAATGGGGGAACGCATTTACAAGTGTTGGGGGTTTAAAACGTAGGGAGGGAACAAAATCCAAAACGATGGGGTGGAATCCGTAACGGGGGGACCCATACAATAAAATCTGATGAACGAGCAAGGAAATAAAGTCTGACATGGGTAATGATAAATTTATGAATTTGAAAACGTTCGGGGATAGTCTGGATGGATATACTACTGGAATCTATTGGACCGTTATAGTAAATACTATGCAACGGGCGATTTTGAAAACAAACGGGACTCCAGAAGTCTTATTCCGGGAAACCAGAACGGATCAGGATACAAATGTATCTCGCTGGCATTTAGTACGAAGGAAAACTTGTATATATAATAAATCTGACAGTATCTAAATCCATGACTGCAAATTAGAATTAAACCCAAATCAAATTCAAACAGCTCTGAATCAAATGCAATTCCTTTGTTCTTCCAAATCCTTTGCGACACTATGTAGCGCTACTTGAAATGCTGCAAATTACCTGATTCACTTTATTTTATGCTGTGTTGTTTTTTTGTGGCACTAAGTGGTCCGATCAGAAACGCTTAAAAAACGCATTCTTTGCCTTATTGTAAAAGTTTGGTTCCGCAAAAAAACCCGTGAGGCTTTGTGACGCAATGAGAAACACTGCAAGGCAATGTTGTGGGATTTTGCTGGTTTTCTACCTGGGTAATTTTAAGGCGCAATCAGAAGTTGGAATCGCTTCTATAGGCACTATGGGCGCTATGGGCACTGTGCCAAAAGGTTGAAAAAAGGTGAAATTTGGAAAATTCGCAGTCTTTCAAAATTGGCTGTGGGCACTATGGGCGCTATGGGCGCTATGGGCGTGATGCCAAAAGGTTCAAAAGAGGTGAAATTCGGAAAATTTGCAGTTTTTCAAAATTGGCTGTGGGCACTATGGGCGCTATGGGCGGTATGGGCGCTATGGGCGTAATGGTAATGCCAAAAGGTTTAAAAAAGGTGAAATTATGAAAATTTGCAGTTTTTCAAAATCGGCCTTGGGCACTATGGGCACTATGCCAAAAGGTTAAAAAAAGGTGGGTTTTCCAAAATTGGCTGTGGGCACTATGGGCGCTATGGGCGCTATGGGCGCTACGGGCGCTATAGGCGCTATGGGCGCCATGGGCGTGATGCCAAAAAGTTCAAAAAAGGTGAAATTTGGAAAATTCGCAGTTTTTTCAACAATGGCTGTGGGCTATGGGCGGTCCAAAATTGGCTGTGGGCACTATGTGCGCTATGTGCACATGTAGATATTGATATTCTTGACATTTTAGGCTGTGTTTATGGGAGAAGGTGGCCGCGGAAGAGCAGGGAAAGTGGAAATCTGTATCTCCAAAGTTTATCCTCTTCTCCGACGAAGTTGTTGCTGCATATTTTGATTGACCAATCGGCACCAAAGACTCTACATGCGTTGTTGAAATCACTGCTGCAAACTTCGCTGCCTTTTTGTGTTTCGACTTGCCCAACAAATTGTTGATTTTTGCAAGCAGGTTTTGCAATTCGTGTGGATACAGCCAGATTTCCGCACAAAACAAATGCCGGTGTTCTTTGCATGTTGGTACTCATAGTCTGGAATTGCTGCTTTTCAGCCTTATATTCTCCCAGGTCTTTGGTTCACTGTTGTCGACGGGCATCGCTGCCGGGAGGAGGGAGGACTGGTGCACTGCGCTGATTAAGTGAAGTTTCACTGGCTCTAAAGCCTGACCAAACTCAAAAGATAGGTCCTTTCCGGTGATTCTCATGTGCTACTGTTACCTCTTGTTTTTTTCTTTGATATCGGTACTGTAGGTACAATTTTTAATGTTTTAGTAGAAAATACTCGAATAACCCCTATGCCGTGTATGCATGTTCATACCACATAGTGGTCCCAAAACGGAGCCCACTATATTGTTGTTGCCTTTGACTATAAAGTGTACATAATGTCAGGGTTTTTACAACGGGAATAGACTATTCAAATAGTTATCGACAATGATAACTCATTTCCTTAATCCTGTAATCCGGGGTTTTGGTCATCAAACCATTTACTTGGCCAACAACGTTTGGCTCAAGGTGCCCGCTAAAACAGGTGTCGTTGCTTAGTGTCACTGGCCATTGTTACATCTGTTGACTACTGCATCTTGAATACACGTGAATATTACTTCTGGTACAATCCCCGCATTCACTGGATTTACTGGATTTTTGTGGTTATCAGCCGTAGCCCGGCTTATTTCTGCAGTTGTGAGATCAATTGGGAGCTATTGAAAGACTGAACATATCGGCAAGAAATCTAAGACTTCAATTGCATAGATCACTGAATTGTTCTTTCATTGGCACCTTCAATCTTTCACTCGCGCTTGCGCGACAATTTTCCCATCCTTCGCCGCCATTGGCGCGACTGCATGTCTGATCATAGACGTGACCGTTCCCGATCAAGAGTTCGAACTCGTGGCAGACGAGGGGGCAACCCGTGGAGGTCCAGCCAATTGAGCAGGTACAACCGCGGTGTGTCTTCAGCAATCGATTTTGCTACAGCAGAGGAACTTGGTCGGGCACCTCCGGAGCCACCTCAGCCACCACCACCGGCACCGGGTGCTAGGGGTGAGTGGAGGTGGGTTTGGGTCCCAGAGCAGGCTGACGTGAGGGACAGGCCTGCTGGTGATCCTGAGCCAACTTCGGCGTCTCGTCCTCGGTTGACATCTTCTTCAGTGGCACCAGTGCCAAGGCGTTCTGATCGATCTTCGGCGGAAACTCCGACAGGGGTGGAAGGCAGGAGCTCACGGGACTCGGCTGGTGTTGTGGAGGGACGTTCATCCAATCGGGCAGCAACATCACCTCGCGCAGAGCGCGAAAGGGAAGTTCCATCTCATCCAGCAACATCACCTCGCGCAGCGCGCGAAAGCGGCGATCCATCTCGATTGGTGACAACATCAACTCGCGCAGTGCGCGAAGGTGGAGATCGACCTCGACCGGCGGAAGCATCAGCTCGCGCTGTGCGCGAAGATCGAACTCGGCCGGCGGAGACATCAGCTCGCGCTGAGCGCGAAAGAGAGGTGAGGACATCTGGAACAGCTCGCGCAGAGCGCGATACAGCCTCAGCATCGACCCCAGTGACCACAAGGAGGACCATTCGAGTTCCGGCCAGGACATCATCGACGGCAGGGACCAGTGAAGTTTCTCGCACCGGGTCAAGGGGATCGTTGAGGCCTGCGGAGCCTAAGGCTGCTCCAAAGGCAACAGTGGTGGCCAAGGCAAAGGCCGAACCTCGTTCATCTCCAGATTCATCGGTGGCATCTACTCGCCCAGGAACTTCGGTTGAGCGACCGCTCATAGTTCTTGATTGGCATCGGACGCTGTCCTTTGAGTCTCAGAGTGGTGGATCCTACGTGCCCGAGAGGGTGAAGCAGACGCTTCGACGAGCTCAGTCATTGGGCTACGATCTTGGCATTTGCTCCTTCGCATCGGCGCCAGCCACTCAGTCCAGGGTGCTTCGTGAGGCACGTGATCTTGAGACTGAGTTGACACGAGCTTTCAGGTTCATCCACGTGGTCAACCGGAAGTTCACTTCGGATCCTGCCCGTGACAGGCCATCGCTCACGGGCTGTGCCACATCTAAGGCAGAAGAAGTCTGCCGTGTGGGGGCGGCCATTTTTGTGGACGACCAGCGCTCCCTCCTGCAGGAGGTGGAGCAACTTCAGGCTCGTCGAGCCGCTGGCAACAGGTGTCGGGTGTTGATCTCGCACGCCAATCGGCCATCGGCAGCTCTTGAGGAGCTCGACGATCTACTGGAGGAGGAGTCGGCTGCAGATTTCGGGTTGCCCAGCTTCTTGCGAAGCCTCTGGTGAAGGAGTGCAGGACATCTTGAGGAGTTGTTCATTGACTCATTTCTCAGCGGCGCAAGCGCAAGAGCAAGAGCAAGAGCAAGAACGAGGTTTCACTGCAATTGTTGCCAAGGAGTTTCACCGCAATTTTTGCTTGTTTCAAGTTTCACTGCAACATAGTTTCACCGCAACAGGTTGTTTCACTGCAAGCTTGGTGTTCGGCATTTTGCCCTCCTTCTCGCGCTTGCGCGATTTGTTGGAGAAGTTTGCACTGCCAGTTTTGCTCGCTGCCATCTGACGCAATTTTGCATAGCTGATTGGCATTGACAAGTTCCCTGAATTTGCGTTCCCGTGCCAAAACATGAAGAGGGAGGTGCCGGCGACCCCATTCAAAGTGGACGGACCCAACAGTACATGGACTTCATCGACTGACTCCCCAGAGAAACTTGCAGAACAGCAATCTCAGCAAGCTGCAATGATGCACATTAGTGACCAACCTGCCAACCCGACTCAGGAGGCGATATCTTTGGCGAACAGGCTGAAGAGAGGACAGGGGTCAGCTGCGGCATCTGGTGGTTCAGCTCAATGGGGTGGAAGTTCAGCTTCGGGTCAACACGGTGTTCCCCCTAGTCTTCATCAGCACAATACCATCCAACAACATATGTATCAACAACAGGTCAACCAGATAGACCCTACACAGTTGGAACAATTGTTGGAATCACTGGTAAACGCAAAGGCAGAGGCAAACTATCAGCAACTCCGACAGCAAGCGCAACAAGAAGTTGAAAGCATCAGGCAACAGGCAGGAAACAATCACCAAATGTTGCAAGATCAGGTGTACCAAAAGTTGCAACAACTCAACCAAGAGAAACAGATGCTTGAGATGAGAGAGAGACAAACTCATCAACAGGCACAACAACGTTTTGAACAACTTCAACAAGAAGCCGTCAACCAGATTAAGAAGTTGTCCGAAGACAACATGAGGCTACAGGCAGAACTTGAGGATAGCCGCAAGTCGGCTGAGGGCCAAGTGAACTTCGTGAAGTTGCAGGCCGAATCTGAAAGACAGAGGGCTGTGGCGGAGCTCAAGGAACTTAGCTCCAAATTGGAGGTGATCATGACCCATCCTGAACGGGTAGGATCGACATCTGGGACGATGATGGGGTCACCTATTGGGAATCCTTTTGAACATCTACCCCAAGCTTACCAATCAGCCCAGCCAACTGAAATCATGCCAGCAGGTGCTAGCATTGCTAGTGCCAATCCTCTGGAAGTGATGTGCTGTACATGTTGTGGATCACAGAATGTCATTGGACGACCGTCATGTTGGAGATGTTCAACATTACTGAGCACATTGACAGCCAAGAATGGCGCGGATTTGAATAGAATTCAGGATCATGGTTTTGACCCAGCACCATGTCCGCCTCCAAGTTTGGCACCATCCAGCTTCCGAGCATTGCAAGGTGTGGCAGCTAGCAGCGCGTCTATCGCAGCTGCGGCCGCGGCACCTATGGCGATCTCAGCGAGGTTTCCTGGAGGATGCGCGTCAAATGTCGCGCAGAGTGGGAACTTAGCTTCAGGGGGGCTGATGGCTCAGACTGGTTGTGGTCTTGGGGTTGGATCAAATGGTGGTACAACAAATCAATGGGGTGGTTTTGACCCGAATGGCCCCAGAATCCAAGCCGGGTACATTGTACCAGGTAGAGGACAACAAGGTGAGAAACCGAAACCTGCTGGACTTCAGGGCTCACAACATGGTGGGATTCCATCCTTTTCCATTCACACACCCAAGAACAGTTCACCAACAAATGGTTCGTCATCATCATCGAAGGACTCAAATGAGGATGGTTTTAATCAGGCTCCCAAAGATGGTTGGTTGTTGCCAGATGAAACTGATGAAAGTGTTTACAAGCACAAGCACCTCAAGTCCATTCAGATTACCAAGCTTCCCAACGACGCGACTTCGTGTCGCGAGTGGCGTGCGGCATTCTTGGCCGCAGTTAGCAGGGTTGACATGACGAACCGGGATGTGCTAGTGAAGTTTGCCACATGGTGCATGGAAGGTGGTCGAGGTAGACGGTTCCGAGATTATCTTCAGAGTTCGAATGACTTTTTGTTATTCAATAAACATGTGGCGGCCGAGCTGATTAAACCAGAGGTGTTGGCCACAAACTCAGAGCTAGCGCACGAACTCACGTCGTGGGTGGAATCATGTTCAGCGAAACAGCAGGGACCCAAAGGCATGGCTCTCATGCACATCATTATTGCCTTTTACGAAACAGGTCCGGACCAATCCATCGCTTTGAACCAAATGCATCTCTTACAGCTCCAATTGCAGGGAAAGACTGCGAAGGATCTTGCAGAGTTTGTGAAACGTGGCAATTACATCTTGCATGGCTTGCGCCCAGGAGACCGCCCTGCAGAGGCGACACTCTACAGCTGGCTTTGGCATCAGGTGAAAGCCGTTCCGATGCTGAGGAGGTGCACTGACAAAATCAGAGAGTCCTCAAATGGATCCCGTAGGAGAACCTTTGGATGGTTATGGGGAAAGATTGCCGAAGAACTCCGTGAGAGGAGGCATGACCTTAACTATGAAAACATGGGTCAGGGGTTGAAGTCATCCCCACCAGCTCAACTGGCTTTGCCGGCATCGTTCTCAACAGGTGAGACGAAGGTTGCTAAGGTCACCAAGACAAAGACCACTGCCAAGAAGGACACAAAGTCAGCTGCTGCTGCTCCTGCTGAGGATTCACGAAGGAATGTTTGTGCACTCCATGCTGCTGGGCACTGCAGATTTGGAACAAGATGTAGAAACACACACATCGGTGAGGCCGGGTCTGATGAGGCCAGACGGGCATACTCAGAAGCCCAGAAAGGAAAGGCAAAGGGTCAAGAGAAGGGGTCAAAGGGAGATGGCAAAGGTAAGAAGGGCAAGAAGGGAGACTCTAAGGCTTCGAAAGGTGGCACTGGAACTCCGGCAGCTGTTGCTGCGGCGGCATCCACCGTTACGATCACTGAGGTCGAAGGGAAACAAGCCCAAAAGACATGGCAATCCTTTTGCAAGTTCTGTGACAAAGCCCTTCCTTCTTTGAATACCTTCTTGAAGCTATCGGTTCCCATTTTGGCTACTTTGATCTCATCAATTACCAATTCTTACGAAATGATTGGGGAGAAAGCAGCGGCTTCTATGGTTGATCCTGCAGTGCAAAATTTCAAGAAGTACTCCTTAGAGTTTCTTGGAGACACAGGTGCAGCCCACGACATTGGCAGTTTGCGGGCATTGCAAGACCAAGGATTGTCTAAGGACATGGTTGTGCCTTGGATGAAAGCACTGAAGAGCCCTGTGCGGTTCGCCACTGGAGGAGGGCCGCAACTCTCCACTGAGGAACTTCGTGTGTACACCAAGGAACTGGGTGACTTTCACATCCATCTCCTTGAGAGCTGCCCCATGGCCTTATCAATAGGGCGTCAAGTCAGCCGTGGACGCACTTTCATATGGCAGCACGGTCAAAAGCCGTACATTGCCTTAGATCACCGTCGTTGTCGTGTGTGGTGTCCTTCTGAAAACAGGTGGTACGCCAACAGGGTCCAAAACAACGTCCCGATCTTTTCTGTTGATTGTCCGTTGAAACCTGGAAGAGTCATCAGGGATAGTGCTGCTTGCGTTCAGTTAGATCAGCCAGCGACATGCGCAAACATGACCACTGAAGATTCCAATTCTCAATTTTGTGGATCGCGTTTGGAAAGACAATATGCATGCGTATGTCATGACACTGCTGTGGAACATACTGAACCAATGAAAGACTGCACTGAAGATCCATTGTGTCTCGCGCCAATGCGCGATCATGAGCATGATGAAGATGTCCCACAAGTTGACGCAGTAGAGTTGCCAGCTCATCCAATGGTTTCGGATACTGAGCAACGTCGGAGAAAACACAGGAAGGAGAATCGACGGAGGAAGTGGGAGAAGTTGAAGAGGCAGAAGCCAGAGGCTCCAGTCCGCAAACCCATCATCAGGGGGGTTGAAGCCGTAGAAACTATGATGAATGGACTCCAACAATTTTACAACGATAGATCTAGACAACATGATGAGCAAACATCCGAACTTTACCAATCCATCTCGCATAGCATTGCCAAGGAGTTCAATGACTTCAGCGAGAGCACTGCTGAGATGGCGGTTCCAGAACCACATCACCCAGGACTTCCAGGACACGGGACTTTGATCGAGTTCTGTACTTCTTCAGATTCCATGATGGGAAGAGTTGGAAAAGATCTTGGGATTCATGTCATAAGATGTTCTGAGAAACATTTGAATGCCGAAAGTGATGAAACTATCAAAGTCCTTGACGGCATCATCGAAACCAAACCTGGTGCCGACCTTTGGGGTTCATTACCATGTGGGCCTTGGACTCAGTGGCAGACGCTCAACGTGCATTTGTATGGTGATGACTTCGCCAGCAGATTGTCCGAGAGGCGTAAGGTGTCAAGAAGGTTGGTTAAACGGTTTTGTCGTTTGGCTCGCGCTGTAGCGCGAAAGGGAGGTCGAGTCACATTCGAATGGCCTCGACACTGTGTTGGTTGGGCATTGCAAGAGCTCCAGAAACTTATTCGGGATCTCAACATGATGATTGTGGATTTTGATGGGTGCCAAGTTGGATTGACTGACTCAAAGGGTGATCTTCATTTGAAGAGGTGGAGGTTGATTACTACATGCAACCGTACTGCTAGGATCTTTTCAACGTTGAGATGCAATCATCCAGCTGATTTCCAACATGCCCCCATTTCAGGATCAAGAACACGCCTCACTGGTTTCTACCCCAAGGAGATGTGTGAGTATGTAATGCATGCGATGTATCCTGATATCATCTCACGACATGTCCCAGCCATGCCAGTCACACAAGTGATAGAGCAAACAGTTGAACACCGGGAGCGTGAGCCTGAAGAGGGACGAGATGGTGGTGTCTTCATTTACGATTCAGTCGACCCCCTTGCAGCAGCCGCAGCTGAGGGCCTGGATGACCCTGCCGATGATGAGGCTGAGGACAGGGAATCCAGGGATGATAGACTGAAGAGGGAGGCAACATCATTAGAACACATCACATTGCACGCCAAGAAGAATCCATTTTGCCCACATTGCCAAAGAGGTCGAATGATCAAACGATATGCTCATAGACATAGACCCGAACCTGAGGACGAAGAGGTTGTGTACAGTATTGCAAAGGAGTTTGGAAGCATCATTGAGGCTGACCACATTTTTCCAGCGGTTGAGTCTAGGGGGCTTGGTGGTGAACAGTCCGCCTTCTTAGTGCGAGACAGATACTCTGGAATGTGTTTGACATACCCTCAACGAACACGCAATGAAGATAGCAACTATGATGCGTTGAAACATTTTGGTGGCAACAAGTTGAACGGTAACCCAGATGTTGTATTCCACTCCGACACAGCCCAGGAATTGACCAATGCTGCATCAAGACTGGGATGGGTGGCTGATCCATCAGCCGCCAATCACTGGCCACACAATGCCTTTGTTGAAAGAGAAATCAGGACCATCAAGGAGATGCGCAGGCCATCGCACCTGCAGGCAGGCTTCCACAGAAGGCTTTGGACCATTTCCATCGAGTACACAGCCACTGCAAGATCCTTCTTCACTCCGGCTCCGATCACGGAGGATGAGAGAGACACGGAAGAGGGAAAGAAGAAACTTGGTAAGACGCGATGGGAAGTGGCCACAGGTAAACCTTTTGATGGCGTCTCTTATCCACTAGGCGCATTGGTTTTCTATCGTTCCAAGGGGGACGGCATGGCAGAGCCCACAACTCGTCCGGGGTTGTTTGCCGGTTGGCACCTATCCCCTGGGCTTCGGTATCGTGGCAATGTGAAGATTTTGGACTATGAGTCTGTCAGAGAGAGAGGACATTTGCACTGGCAGCCACGTGTGATGCATGAGAAGGAGGTCTATTTCCTCCAACAGAATACGTTGAATTTCCTCTTGCATTAGCTGCACAAAATGCCATGTTGCAAATGACGGATGAGGAGAAAGAAGTCAAGAAAGCCATCTATGATAGATCTTTCGTGGAAGGGGTTTTGCCATATGACGTGTGCATTGATTCTTTTCCTGCTGACGCGCCTCCACCTCCTCCAAGACACGCTTACATAACATGGTCAAGGTTGATGAAACATGGCTTCACCAGGGGATGTCCAGGGTGCTCCATGGGACACAACAGACACTCACAAGAATGCAAAACAAGGTTTGACGCCATCTTCTCCAGACGTGGCGAATCAGTGGGACCAACTCCGAGACCAATACAGGATGGTGTTGAAACTGAATATGAACCATCCATAGCTCCAGATCAATTCCCTGAAGATGAAGTACCCATATGCCCACCGAGGTCTGATGATGAAGAAGAGCTGCAACCAGCAGCGGTCACCAGACAGCTCCCGAGGTCAGAGGTTCTCTCGCGTCCTGACGCGGTAGCCGCGATCAAGAAGGAGTTTGACGGTATTGGGGACATGGGCACATGGGATTTGGGATCGGTTGAGGAGGAAGAGACGGTGAAAAGGCGAGCCATAGAGAATGGCCAGACTATCCACCCAGCAGACCTACTAGCCATATGTAGTGAGAAGAACGTTGAGCTAGAACCAAAGTTCAGAACCCTCAAGGGTAGAGTATGCTACAGGGGTGACGCAGCGAAAACTGCAAAAGGAAATGTCGCGCTATATCAAACCATGAGCGCGTCCCCTGCTTCGATCACTGCGGCTAACGCCATCATAGCATACGGTCTGTTGAAAGGCCACAAGATTTCATCAGCAGACGCCATCAAGGCGTACCTTCAGAGCGTTTTGAACTCATTGGCCGAAACTTGGGTCAGGTTGCCCAGAGAAGTTTGGCCGGAAACTTGGTTTGACTCAAATGGAAAGCCTTTGTACCGGAGGCCAGTCATCAGGCTGCTTCGCAGCTTGTATGGGCATCCAGAAGCTGGAGCACATTGGGAAAGGAAGCTGGAGCAAGAGTTGGTAAACATGGGAGCCACGAAGATTCCAGAATTCCCAAGCACATATGTGTTTCCTTCCTACGGGCATTTGGCTTTGGTTGTTTATGTGGATGACTTCGTTTTGAGCGGGGACAGTTCATACCACGATTCCTTTTGGGCAGACCTTTCTAAAAGAATCATGTTGGATGACATCGGTGACCTAGGTAGGTTCTTGGGGAGACATCATTCAACAGTGGAGTTCAGAAATCAAGAACTATTCGCATTCGACATGCGAGCCTATGCTGAGAGCATTGTCAATGACTATGTTCGACTGATAGGTCACGCAAAACTGAAGAGAGTTAGCACACCATTTCTCTCAAAGACCACTGTGCTTGAGGAGGCTCCGACTAAGGGCGAACTTGCAGGTTCAGCCAGCTCGGTCCTTATGAAACTGATGTGGTTGGCGCGATTGTCGCGGCCTGATATGCTGAGAGTAACCACTTGGTTAGCTACTAAGGTGCAACAGTGGACCACGGAGTGTGACAACCATCTTTTCAGGGCGATTAGTTATTTGAATGAAACAAAAGACCACTTACTCACTGGCCATGTAGATGATGATTTGAATATCCTCCTGGGAATTTTCCTTAAAAAGTTCAGGACATGATGTCCTTAAAAAACTGTATTTTTTAAGGGACATACCTGGCCGGCAAAAAAAACAGTTCTATTTTTTAAGGAAATCCTGTTGTTTGACGGTCTCCTATTCTTTAAGAGGCCTTCCTTGGAAGATTCTAGGAACTGCACCATATATATATATTCATATATCAT
>CAMXCT020001520.1:70233-147314 GCA_947184155.2 Cladocopium goreaui
TTCATCTGGAGCACACAATTAGTCAACTTGGTGCAGGAATGTTTCTTCCCGGTTGAGCTCCGGGGGTGATTGCAGCTCATTTCGTATTCGTACTGGTAAATACAGTCCTTCTAGTATTCTGCGCCATCGAAACGTAGCGAAGTTTGTCTGTCGAGACTGTTTTCAACGATATGTTGGTATTTCCACACAGTTTGATTCATGATAGTGGTGGCCCTATCTGTCAAAGCTGTGGGTTTCACTCGCGCCAGAGAAGATTGCTCACGTCTCACCACGTCTGTTGCGCTACAGAATTGCTGTAGCAGGTCAATGACCGTGTCTTCAGCACTCTGCGCAGCAGCAGCTTGTACAGCGTTGAAGACTTCTTTACGGGCAGGGTGACCGTGCCATTGCAGTGAATGGCAAAGCACGGAGGCAATCGCAATCTCCTGCCACGGGTCCGCTTGTGCATCTAGGAGCAGCTGTACATTTGTCCTGTGCCGATGGAGGACAGCAAGGAAGAGGGGTGGTAGCGCTCCTTTCACGGGCATCACCGAGGCACCAGCCTCAAGCAAAGTTTGAACAAGCTGCGAGCTGCCCAACTCAACTGCTAATTCCAACATAGTGGTAGGTTGCGATTTGGGCGGGATGATATTGGGGTCAGCTTGGGCTTGTAACAGTAGATAAGTTAAACTGGCCCCATGTCGAGGGAAGCAGTGGCCAGCAGTAGGCTGGTAAGCATACGGATCAGCAGAGTGGCCTCGAAGGATAGCAGAGGCTACTAATGTGCTGATATGCCCTCCCTCCGTCGTCACGTCCATAAGGCCTACGCCCCTGCCAAGAAGATAGCTTACATCAATCACATCTTTGTGATCAATGGCAGTTATAAGGTCTTGATATTGCTGTGCTGACGGGACTTGCAATGACTGCACTATATAGCATAATGTTGCCTCATTTGTATCAGTGTCGAATTGGACAGCCCTCAATGGCGATTGGATTACTGACGAGCTGTCTGCGTAGAGGACCACTTGGAAGGGTGAGTCCAACCTAAGCACCATCGCCGTCTGTTTCATAATATCCCATCCGAGAGTTGTCCGTTCCAAGACGTCCATCGTCAGGGCTGTTTCGCCAAGGATTCCATGGCGCACACGGAGTCGCATACTTGCCCCGTAAAAAGAAGCGGAGGCAACCCTGACAGTCTTTAGCCAGAGAGGCCTCGCACTTATGACTGATACCACCAAACTCATATAGGTACGGGCTAGGAAGGATACTGAGGGATATGCCAGGAAGTATAAAAAGTCAATGACTAGTATGACAATCTATATTTGAGCCAGAATTGCTTTGCAGATCAAAATCCCAAAAAAGGAGAACATTGCTACACGGTCTCGTGGACATGCAAGACAACACATTGTATACATAACAGCCAGTCAGATGCTACAGGCGCGCGCTGTACAGCCTGTCTGTGATAACATAGGTTTAAAAAGTACGGCAATCTAGTTAGTATAAGACTAGCCTTGTATTAGGAAACGTTGGTGATGATCAGAAATCCAGTGCCTTTATTTGAGCTAAAAATGTTGCAGGCCCTCTATCGAGCAGCGTGGCAAAAGGCCTCATGCTCACCAAAGACACCTCCTGCATGAGTGCAATGGAAAATTACCGCAAACCATGTTTTACATGCATTCTTAGATGTTACACTCTAATCGACTTTCACTGATCTATCAGCAGGCATGCCATCTAGTGCAATTACCATCTTTTTCACGTCCTGCATCCTCGGGGTGAGGAAAGGGCCACAGTCTTCGCTGCGGTTCCTTCGGACTGTATACAGCATGCAGATGTCAAAATCTGAGGTCGCTCAGTTTTGACTTCCCTCTGTAGCTGGATCTGTGCAAGATTCAGTCGGAGCAGCTGAAGCAGCTTGCACCAAATCTTCACCTTTAGCCGTGGCTTGTTCGTGCTCGATCTGCACTAAATTGCTCACAACTTCTTCCATTTGGGTGGCTGCCTCCATGACAACAGTTAATAGAGTGCGTGCATAAGCCAGCTGTTTAGCAGCCCGGGCCCGGCCCTCTGCTGCAGGTCCTAGTGGCGGTACCTCACCATGCCGCCACATTGTGACTTTGCTGGTCGTATGTGTTGGTATTGCAGCTGATTTAGTCTCAGACTGATCAGCAAAGGTTGCATTGAGTTTCTGCAGATCACGTGCACTGTAGTTCCCGGACGGGTCAAGCTGTTGAGTACTTGTTTGTCCCGAGGGGTCAGAGTACTTTCTCTTGCCATGTAGGTTCTCTTCTCTTCGCGGCATAGACTTCATGGCACTCTTGTGTTCAAAGCCAGTCTTGAAAGTTTCGTGAACTGCTGAACTACAGCGGGATTCTCTGTTCAGGGCGATGGTTTTGTCCGTCACCTTGCCTGAGCTATTGGTCAGTTCTGTGAAGGGCCAGCACGGTGTGCGATTTGCCAGGATATTATGTTCATGCATCCTGTCGACATAGAAATGATTCAATTTCTCATTGTGTTGGTGGTTTGTGATGACTGCAAATCTTCTGGGGCTAACCCAAATCCATAGATCTTCCTGAAAGGAATCTGTGGCATAGAAGGGCCATATCTGTCGGCCTCCCATTTCCACAAACCAAAAGTTGGTATAGACGTCATCACTGGCCTCAGTATCTACGTGACAGAAATCATGCGACAATTTGGCGGAGCTGGACCCTGGATAGGCCCAGGCTCTTCATGTCGTCATTGAGGATAATATTCCAGCATTCTCCATTGATGCACATTCTATATTCATAGAAAGACCACGCATGGAGCTGCTTGGCGTGCTCATAACAGCCCTGCTGCCGATAGACCTGGATGCCATCGTATTCCGTAATGTAGGACTCTTTGTACTCAGGTCGCTGGTATTCACTGTGAGCCTCAGTATCATTATTGCCTCCAGCTGGGCCCTCTTGGTCAGGCCCAGTCAGTGGGCCTGCCTTCAGGGTGACCTTATCACCAATCCAGTGCGCCATGACTGCCCACCGGAGTGCACAAAGGTATGGGAGAAGTAGGGACAGAGAGCAGGAAGGGAGAACAGAAGAATCAGTCACAAATGACGGGCAGGGATGGACCAGGGAGCACACTTGAAGTACAAACAGTCACGGTAAGCAGATGGGGTAGCAGAAAAGGAGACAGCCAAAGGAAGGGGAAAGATGAAGAAGGCAAATAGAGGGAAAGTAAAATAGAGAGAGGGTACTCCCCTGACACGTCTTTAGTCAGAGGAGTGGGAACCCTGCAAATGGGAAGGTGGTTTGAGCCACAGAAGTGCGGCAGGGTATACAATATTGCTGACAGATCTCAATCTGCAGAACTTGACCAAGGTGGGCAAGTGTACTCATGAGTACCGCTGCTTATCATGCTCTCTGTCGTGACGTAACCTACCACTTCATTTTTGTCAGAATTTTCTCTCACTGCAATATCACCCTTGAGTACAATAGGCAAGCCCCTGCTTCGAGCCGGTTGATTCATCAGAAACTTGTTAAACAGTGAGTAAGTTCGGTATAACTGTGCTGTACATGAGCTAAGGCTATGTACACCGTAGATGAATCTGTGAGGCCTATTCCTTCACGGGAAAGCTGTTCAAGCAGCAAACCATCAAGGCACCCTACCGTCTCTTCTTTGATTGAGAAAAAGCAGGGGTCCTGTGCATGAGTCCATTGGATATGAGGAGGTAGTCTTGAATTTGTTGTTCTTCAAGTCTGATTACTGCATGTGTAGCAGTGTGTGCAATCCAAGTCGCAGCATCAGGCATTCGTAGGTGTAAAATTAGCAGTTCGATGTTGTCTCCTATAACTCCAGATGGAGGTCTTGCTTCGGGCGATATTGCGCCGATAACTCCATCCACTACATCTAAGTGCTTCATTTCATCACCATGGCAAGTCAGTGTGCGCTTTCTGGCTATGACTCTATGTCTAGCGTTAATTGCTTGAAAACATCAAGTAAACTCCAAGGATGTATACTGGGTAGTATTTGTGGGAATTGTGTTGTGAGGTAGCCATTCTTGAGCACATAATGGCAAGCGAAGGTAATGAGTGGCCCGTAAATCGTGCAAATTCCACTGATCTGAGATACGGCAACTCTAAAAATCACCTGTCATTTCACTTTTTGTTACAGGAGGACGACTTCCGGCGCACTTAACTCTCTGTCGGGGCTGCGAATGGCCGCAGTGGGCTGATCCTGCACGAGGAGATTAAACCTTGGCGGGAGCCATCATTCTGGCTACATCCGCTAGGAGCGTGCTTGGTTGGAGTCTTTGCACTGTTGAATTGGTCCCAGCTGCTATGGTGGTCCAGATGCGGAGGTTGGGTGGCAACCCTGACCGTAATAGTAGAAAAGCAACTTCCACGACTGTATCAGCTGCTTGCCGCATGGTCCTGCGGTCCAGAAAGCCGCCCAGGGTCGCAGTAATGTGTATTGTCTGAATGTTCAGCCGAAATGTTCGGGCATCTATTGGTACTGGAGCAAGTCCCGCCTGATCGGTCATGCCTCCATCAGCAGCTGGAACTAAGTATAGGTGGTTGACCCACAAACCTCGTGTAGACGGACAACTAAAACCTGCCACTCGGACTATGTCCTCGTACGATGCTGCTAGTGCTGTCAAAAGATGCTGTGTGATGCGCTGTCCGTCCAATTCAACCTGCTGAAGGTCAGCTTCTAAGGTGTTATATATCAATTGCACGCTTGGTACCTTTGGGCTCCCGGTGCAGGGCCACGCCAAAAAGGCGAAAACCACGCAGAAGCATGGCCCCCCGCCCCGCAAGCACCAGGCGCACCCTGGGGCGGTACCCTTTCCACACCATACGCCGATGGCCAACCCAGGACAGGTGGATCCACTCACCGGGTGACAAGGAGACTGTGACCATTCATTTCCCAAGGAGATCCACTCACCGAGTGACGTGGAAACCGTGCGGACACGGAGACCATTCATTTCACCCAAGATGATCACTCCTCAAGGGACGTGGAACACAGAAACCAATAGTCACCACACAAGATGATCACCACCACACCCAAGTAAAGCCAACGCATGATGCCCCCATAGGTTCCCGGACTCCAGCTGCTACCGGAGAAGACGATCCAAGAAAGGAGTGGAAAGTCTTAGTCACCTTTTCAGTGACCCCAGTCCCTATGGAGCACAGCTCGGACCTTAGAGCCAAAAACAAGGTCCTTACTGTGGCCAGACTGTACATTGAGCCCACTCTCCCCGAAGGATGAGAGTGAACCGGTCGGTGACCCAGTCGCTAGCGATCCCATGTATCCCAGGGGGATACACCTGTCTTGCGACAGGCCCCTAACACTGTTAGGGAGGAACCGACGGTCTTGTCCACCGCGAGCTTAGCTACCCAACGGTGAATATTGACCGTTAGCCAACGGTTGCCCCGTTGACCCCTCCTCGAGACAAGTCCCCAAGTCTCTAAGAGGTTCACCGACCTTGCCTGTTCCCCCGTGTCATCATTGGGTGTTGCTACCCTAGACACAAGGTAAGGTGAGACCCGTCAGTCCCGTACCACGTGTGTACCGATCGGTCCGGGAGAACCCCGAGATACCGCACGATCACCCAAGGATGTGCGCAAACACAAACGAGGGTGTGACATGAGGAGCAACCCAACATGTCAACACACGCCGACTAGGGGGTACCAAGGTACCGTGTCAATTCACGGTTCGCTAGGGACGGGGGCCTTCAGCAACTCCCCAGCGCTATAGTACAGTTTAACGTCCCCCCGGACCCTCTCGGGTCCACCTCCCCCTGTTATGGACATGGTATTGGGGACCCCATCCCCCTACCCATCCATGTGCTTCTTCTGGGAAAAAGGTGACGCATCCACACTGTACTAGCCGTACTGTACGCCTGAGGTCTCGCACAGCCACCATAAGGTCTTGTGCTGCTTCCAAACTATATAGGATCATCTTTACCGGCATAGAGAGCTGGTGTTCTTCTCCGCGAAGTCGCACATACTCCATGGCAGTACGGGCAGAGAGAGTGGAGGCCCACTACGTAAAGATTGCTAGTTTGCGAATACAGTGAAAGGGACATTAAGGTGGCAAATTGGTGGATGTTGTTGTGGGTCAGTTGCAATCCCGACGCGTCTTTGGTCGGAAAGACAACGTGACCATCATGGTGGGGGTACTTCAGGTCAGGACATGTCAAAAATTGGTACATGTCGGTTATGACACTATGATGACTGTCTAGCTGGGGTACCTCAGCCTGTGTGATGGAGAGGATGAATTCAAGTTCCTATCCCGTTGTCACTGAACTACGCTCACATCTAGTCTTCACACCATGAACTAGAGAAGAGCCTAGGACACTGAGTGAGTTACCCATTGTGTACGAATTAATACTAGAAAGCAAGAACAGACAAGTTAAGTACAGGTTGGGGGTCATCCTAAGCCCTTCCTTGAACATCACGTACACTCGCCCTTGTAGAAATGTCATCTAGCTTGCTAGTGGGTATGCAAGGGATATTGCTTGTTCGGCATGCCAGCTTAGGTGGGATGAAATACCTGTGAGCCAACAGGAAAGCATGTTCACACTGCAGTCACCGCCGGCACTGTCAAGAGGAGGATTGCTGGCCCCTAATAGGTAAGCATGTGGTTCAGTTCACATAAAGTTATTTACAAGACGTGCGAGAATCACCACATGAAAAGCTGCCCAAGGAGCCCCTCTTTTGATTGCCTGACGATCAACTTCGCTGGACTTCTGCTAACTCATTGTGCCTCACAGGTCATTGAAAATGGTTGCATACGCTTCACTTAGAGCATACCAATTTTGCTGTAGTCGATAAAGTGCTCGGTTGGCTTCTTGTACAAGATCATTATGTTGCATTTGCAGCACTTGGATGCCTTCACTGAGTTGGAAGATCCTATCCGCTTCATCTTCATGAGTAGGAAAAAGGCCTGCTATTGCGTTTTGGCACTCTTGCGAGAGCCGAAAATCAAAGCAAGGTCGATCATCTTCATGGACAGCACTGTTGATTCGTGATTGTTCACTCAGTGCGATTCCTTCCAAGGTTGGCTGCAGTGTTTCAATGCGATTGCCTAGTATATTGTAAGCATGCATAATTTCTGCAATAATAGCACATTGTTGGGCACTCTTTGCAACTATTGCAAATCGTCTGGAGTTGGCCCAGCATGCATATCCGTTGTGTCGCACCTCTGCTGCAAAGGGATAAAAACCTCCGTATCCTGCGATATTCAACCAAGCCTGCAGGTAAACCTCATCACACTCCCGAGGAATGACCTTATGGAATCCATGGGGCAATGAAGCCCCCATCGTTACTGTCGCCTCCTCCGGGAGCCATGACTCATCCTCAGCCCATAGGATGTTCCATTTTTCACCGTTGAGCCATGTGCATACTTCCATCAAGTTGAATGCTCTGCACTCTATATTGACATTGTGACATAGCCTATGGATAGGATACTTGCCGCGATGTAGATTCGTCAACATATTTGGGGTGCTCTGAATGGTTTCAACGTTATATCCTTTCCAATGGTAGTTCCTTAGAAATGTCATGAGCGCAGTCGACATGGCTTCGCAAGTGGGGCGCTTGCCAGGTGCAGTCCCGACACGTCTTTGGTCGGAAAAGCACCGTGGTTTGGTAGCTGCGGATCACCTATACTATTTATGGTGATGTCAGGCAACAATGTTAGCATCAATGGAAGTAGCACATCATTAGGTAAGCTGTATTTGCTGAAATCTGTTTGAGCCGATAGACTACGTGTGCGATGAAGACTGTGTGAACTTCGTTACCCTGTATTGGAAACCTAGTAGCTGACGGCATGGGAAGCTTTGATATAGCCTAACAGTCAAGCTGAAGACACACGTGATCTTGTTTTTTCAGTGGCTGCACAAAACTGCACTGCGCGCGGCTAAACACGTTGGGACTAGCCAGCCTCTCATGGCTCAGGCAAATTGGGTACAGGGGGCTTATAGGCACCCTGTTATCTTGCTTCTATTATAGCACTAGCACTTCTCGTCTTTTGTATGCTCCCTTCTAAGGTGAGCGCGGGAAGCAGTTCTCTCTCACATCATGTAGTTCTTCGTCTACACTTGAACTGAGCTCAATGCCATCGGGATACACCACTGGGACTAACAGCTCATTTTGAGCATATTCCATTTCTCGTACGATGTGAGCTTTGTAGTCTGCTATCATGTGAAGTAGAGCAACTTGCGATTGGATGTTCTCATCAAGCTTTTCTGGCATTGGTACGTCGACCCAGAATACTTCCCTGGCCTGTTGCTTTGCCTTGAGCAAATGATAGTGGGCGGACTGTAAATTGTCCAGCAAAGTACAGCAAGCCGTGTACTTCTTAATGACACGTTTAATGTGGTAGAGTCGTTCGTCACAGCTTGATGCATCCGATGTTGCGCACGCCATGGCAGGCAACAAGATCACTGAACTTGGGTAATTTCTTTCGAAGCAAACAAACTGACGCAGCTCATATGAGGGAGAAACTCTGTAAGATGGTTGAATTCCCAAAAATACGTAACTGTTTGTGTGAGGGACCCCTGTCACGTCTTTGGACAGAAGTACCCTGAGCTATCTTAGAGATGGAAAGCGACATATACTTCTGATTGACCTCATTGCATAGTTAGGGAAGAAGCTACAACACGTGGACGATGATGGGCAGGAATTGCACTATTTCATGAGGTAACTGACATATTCACAGGTTGGGTCATTTACCTCATAATGCCGCCACTGAGGAGCCAAAAAAGGAGTCTGCACAGAATCCTCGACTATGTGTACTGCCAATCAAGTACATAGTTGGATCGCAGCCCATGGAACAAGGGAGAGCAGACAAGATCAAAACAAAGCAAGCACAGACAAGAAAATAGACAAAGAAAAGCGACAGGAAGGAAGTCAGTAAGTGGAGTACCATTAGAGCCTCGCTACCTAGTATCGAAATCAAAGAGAGAGAGAAGAGTAGCTACACAATTGAAAAAACAACAAAATCAGTTGATAAGTCATTTTGCCCTCTGCGCTGATGACTGTCTTGTGGCACAAATACAATGTGCATAAATAGGTCCGCTCATTCCTCGAACTTTCGCTTCACAGAACTCTGACTCTGTTGCCTGCCGTGCTTCTCTTGCCTACGACTTGCCTCCCATCTCTGAAAGATTCTTGCTCGATCTATGGCAGTTAAAGCTTTCCGGTCAGTCTGTTCTTCACTCGATTCTCGTTTTGGGACTCCGTGATTCCCTTCATGGTTTGCCAGGAGTACTAGAGCTTCCTCTAGCGCCCCTAAGGCCACTTTCAATTGAGTGACAGCATCCTCCGTTCCCGGGCCGGCTAGGCTCGCATTGGCAGTTGCCTTAACCAGGCCATTTCGCAGCTGAGTGACTTGATGGGATAACGGGTTCGCTGAGCATGGCAATGGTTTCTGTCTAGGTCTCTTGGTCTCCGTGCACATTGGCAGAGATAGGGAGTATAGGATTGACTACCTGTGAGCAGTAAAACGGCTCATGAGTCACAATATTACGCCTTACCTCATAGCAGTAACACAGAGAAAGGTGCTCCAAGAGAAGGAAGTAAAGAATAGGCTCGGATTCTACAGCACTTGTCATACTTATTTGGATGGAAAGTTTCCGTGGCTTAGAGTGGGTAGAGACAGATAGGTGCTACGGGTCAGTCGTCATGGCTACTAGCTGTAAGGTGATACTTTGACTAGCGTAGTCAATGGAGGCGTCTCTCTAGGAAGGGATGGAATCACCATACGCCTGACTAACAAATGATCATCCAAGCGTAAATGCCATTAGGCTACAGTACCGAGGATGGGTATTTAGGCTGCTCTACGCCGTTTGGCCATGCGTTCTGTAAAGGTATCATAGCCTG
Source organism: Cladocopium goreaui (assembly GCA_947184155.2). Classification (NCBI taxonomy): domain Eukaryota; class Dinophyceae; order Suessiales; family Symbiodiniaceae; genus Cladocopium; species Cladocopium goreaui. The sequence continues at coordinate 80,073 of CAMXCT020001520.1, forward strand.
ATGTTGGTGCTTGTGTGTTCCACCGAATGGGTCGCGTCCCGAATAGTTCACTTTCGATGCTTCTTTTCCTTTCGGTACGTGGGAGGGGGGAGGGATTTCTGGTCACGTTAACATCATCGAGAGTCTGTATAAGAGCCTGAGCATCTGCGGCGAGTTCACGTAAACTGAAAAGGGGGGGATCGCATGAATCCAGCTGTAATTGATCCAAACCTGTGCATCTTCGTCCCATTCCCATTGATCATCAGGATCTTCTTCCTGGGCATACTCAGAGTTGTCATAACCTTCCTGATCGCCATGGCTTGATGTACTTTGACATCGCACTACACTACCATGCAGCAATTAAGGTAGCACAACACGAACAAAGACAAATTAAAAACCCAGAGCAGGATTATTATGACCGCCCCCCACCGCCTCCCGTCCCAGACTGGCGTCGGCATGCTAACGGCTACGAAAGAAAGACGCTTCTGCCCTTGAACGCAAAGAAAACTCTCTTGCCAACAAACGCAAACCTTCAAAACCACTCGTACCTCTGGTTGCCAAGAACGCTCCATCAACACCAACTCCCTCAACATAAGCTTGCAGCATGGTGTTCCCCCTTGGGAAATCCTTAAACGTCTGAATGAGGATTGCAAGAAGACGCGCTGCGAGTCTGTTGAGCGGGCTTCAGCACAGACATATTAATCTCTTGTTCCCACCCAATGCACTGGGCAATCTCCCAGGCAAAGATGTCACTTCCTAAGGAAACCACGTAAAGCCTGAACCCAGTCCGAAAATCCAAGGACTTCATCTGCACGGGTTCTCCAGTTCCTGAAATCCACAGTGGGCATAGGAGGTAACCATTTTTCAGATTTACTGAAGATGTCACGACCATCTCTCTCATCATCTTAATTCGGATTTCTCTCCCCCCCTGGGGTGTCACTTGTGCTATACCTGGCGGCGACCCCACAGGTCGGAACGCAGGTCCTGGACTCGTGGGTGGCTGTTCACCAAACCGTGAAGGTCCACTGCTTAAACCTGAAGATAAGGATCGTGACAGTATACAGGACTATGTATTGGTCCTACACCAGTTTACTTTTGCAGCCACTTTACAGCACCGGCCTTTGCATGACTTAATTAATCAATTAATCTCAATTGCAACATGCTCTCAAACATGTTGAACGACCTGGCGGAAGCCATGAAGGCGTTGGACAGAAAAAAAAATGTAGTTGGTGGACTTGCGTAGTTTGAGCTTTGTTTTGTAGTTAAATCGACCTCATCTCATTCCGTCACAAAGAGTTGTGACGGAGTTGTCATTTTTCGTTTGTAGTTGCCGTTTTTGGTTTTCTGCACGTTGTAGGGTATTCCACACGAGAACCAAACTGCACGAAACCAATCTTAGATTTTTAGGAACCGAGAAACCTGTTTTGCACGTTTCTAGATTGGTAGAATCGCTTTTGCACAATTAAGTTTGTAGAGATTTTGGAATCTCCTTGACTGGACCGGAATCCAGTTTGCTTTACCCACAGAAACTCACTTAGTTTCTTTGTTCTGAACTGTGTTTACCCTCACAGGATCTCTTGTGGAGGGAGCACACAATGCTCCGCTACTTTCGCTCTCGCAGGCTTGAGCCAACGTTCACATTGGTCTGGCACGCCTGTGTGCGTCTTGTGTGCCTGGTTCCAGGGAAGTTGGTGTGAGTTGCGTTTGACTGTCGTGTGTTCGACTCCAAAATTTCAAAAATGTCTCAATACTTTTGCAAGTGTAACGGAAACACGTTGCTGATTGAAGGTCTCAGCCCCGCCTGCATGTTGCCAATCTTTGCCAAAGCGCCATGTTGTTTGGAATCATGACGTGGGTGAGGTGCTGATTCCGCTGCGACATTGCTGGCGGGATGCTTTTTTCTGTGTTTGCATTGGCAGTGAATCGTTTTGTCACGATTTGGGTGTCGCACTGCTCAGTTTTGCTTTGGTCTCTTGATGGGTTGTTTGTTTTTGGGCTCCTCCCCTTCGCCCCCTAGACTCCTAACGCGGCAACTTTGCGGGTCGGGCTGTGTATGTCGCCCGGAGTTCAGTATCATCCGGTTAAAGAATAATAGTATATATTTAAAACCGGATGAATCCTTTGTTTACATTGGGGGAAGAGTTTCGATTTCATGACTCCAGCAGATTCCGTAAGAAGGCTGGAGATGCAAAACTTCTTTTTTACCACAGTTTTGTGCCAGTTTTGGTCTCTTTAGCTGCAGAGTCTTGCCGGAGTTGGGCGGAGTCGGTACACCTGCTGAAACCCTATTTACAATGGGAAAAGGGTTGAAAGAATTTCAACTTTGTGACTCCAGACAACCCCGCAAGAAACCGCAAGATGCGCAAGATGATGTCACTGAATTGTTCGATTTGTTTGATGCCCATTTTTGGGGTTGGAAAGGTATATAGAATTTGGATTCCCAAAGGCGGTCCTCCCCAGTTGCGTTCAAAGCTTGCTTGAACAAAACCCAACTTTGATTTACTTGCGTAATGTAAAGAGCTTCGTGTTTCGAGCAGGTCGCAAGGTTCCACACTGCCAAAAAATGGGATTGCCACGCGCTACCGCTTTTCGCTTTGGACAGGGCCATTTCGAGGCTGTTTTCAATTTCTATTTTAATAGCAGGCGAGACCAAAAACGGGCGCGCCAAATCCACGAGTTGGAGCGTGTGGCAATCCTGTTTTTGGGGTTGCGACATGACGCTCGGAACGCACCCAGCTGCTTCAAAAGTTCGCCAGAAACCATGAAACCACAAAAGGCAGGAAGGATGACACAAACATCCACGTGCTGAACTGGGGAGGACCACTTTTTGGAGTCCAAAAAGCCAATGTGTTTACGGCCCCGAAAATGAGATTGCTGCAGTGACCTTTTTTGCGAAAAATGGCGCAGCTTTAACAAAAAGCAATACTTTTGCAAGTGTAACGGAATGGCAGGATTCCGGGGAACACGGTTGCTGATTGAAGGTCTCTAGCCCCGCCTGCATGTTGCCAATCTTTGCCAAAGCACCATGTTGTTTGGAATTGTTTGGGTGTTGTTGTCGCAGGCTTTCGCAACATGGCGTGGGTGAGGTGCTGATTCCGCTGCGACATTGCTGGCGGGATGCTTTTTCTGTGTTTGCGTTGGCAGTGGATCGTTTTGTCACGATTGGGCGTCGCACTGCTCAGTTTTGTTTTGGTCTCTTGATGCGTTGTTTGTTTTTGGGGTCCCCCCCTTCGCCCCCCTAGACTCCTAACGCGGCAACTTTGCGGGTCCGGTTGTGTACGTCGCCCGGAGTTCAGTATCATCCGGTTAAAGAATAATAGTATATATTTAAAACCGGATGAATCCTTTGTTTACATTGGGGGAAGAGTTCGATTTCATGACTCCAGCAGATTCCGTAAGAAGGCTGGAGATGCAAAACTTCCGTTTTACCACAGTTTTGTGCCAGTTTTGATGTCTTTAGCTGCGGAGTCTTGCCGGAGTCGGGCGGAGTCGGTACACCTGCTGGAACCCCATTTACAATGGGGAAAGAGTTGAAAGAGTTCCAACTTTGTGACTCCAGACGCCTCCGCAAGAAACCGCAAGATGCGCAAGATGATGTCACTGAACTGTTCGATTTGTTTGATGCCCATTTTTGGGGTTGGAAAGGTATATAGAATTTGGACTCCCAAAGGCGGTCCTCCCCAGTTGCGTTGAAAGCTTGCTGCTTAAACAAAACCCAACTTTGATTTATTTGCGTAATGTAAAGAGCTTCGTGTTTCGAGCAGGTCGCAAGGTTCCACACTGCCAAAAATGGGATTGCCACGCGCAACCGCTTTTCGCTTTGGACAGGGCCATTTCGAGGCTGTTTTCAATTTCTATTTTAATAGCAGGCGAGACCAAAAACGGGCGCGCCAAATCCACGAGTTGGAGCGTGTGGCAATCCTGTTTTTGGGGTTGAGACATGACGCTCGGAACGCACCCAGCTGCTTCAAAAGTTCGCCAGAAACCATGAAACCACAAAAGGCAGGAAGGATGACACAAACATCCACGTGCTGAACTGGGGAGGACCACTTCTTGGAGTCCAAAAAGCCAATGTGTTTACGGCCCCGAAAATAAGATTGCTGCAGTGACCTTTTTTGCGAAAAATGGCGCAGCTTTAACAAAAAGCAATACTTTTGCAAGTGTAACGGAAACACGGTTGCTGATTGAAGGTCTCTAGCCCCGCCTGCATGTTGCCAATCTTTGCCAAAGCGCCATGTTGTTTGGAATTGTTTGGGTGTTGTTGTCGCAGGCTTTCGCAACATGACGTGGGTGAGGTGCTGATTCCGCTGCGACATTGCTGGCGGGATGCTTTTTTCTGTGTTTGCATTGGCAGTGAATCGTTTTGTCACGATTGGGTGTCGCACTGCTCAGTTTTGCTTTGGTCTCTTGATGCGTTGTTTGTTTTTGGGCTCCCCCCTTCGCCCCCCTAGACTCCTAACGCGGCAACTTTGCGGGTCGGGCTGTGTATGTCGCCCGGAGTTCAGTATCATCCGGTTAAAGAATAATAGTATATATTTAAAACCGGATGAATCCTTTGTTTACATTGGGGGAAGAGTTTCGATTTCATGACTCCAGCAGATTCCGTAAGAAGGCTGGAGATGCAAAACTTCTTTTTTACCACAGTTTTGTGCCAGTTTTGGTCTCTTTAGCTGCGGAGTCTTGCCGGAGTTGGGCGGAGTCGGTACACCTGCTGAAACCCTATTTACAATGGGAAAAGGGTTGAAAGAGTTCCAACTTTGTGACTCCAGACAACCCCGCAAGAAACCGCAAGATGCGCAAGATGATGTCACTGAATTGTTCGATTTGTTTGATGCCCATTTTTGGGGTTGGAAAGGTATATAGAATTTGGACTCCCAAAGGCGGTCCTCCCCAGTAGTTTGAGAAGTTTGAGAACGTTTGAGTGTCACTGCGTTTTACTCTGCACGACTCTTCTAAGAAGAAGAGTGACTGAGCTGTCAAACATGTGTGGTTTGGCTCAAGTCCGAGCTGTGAAAAAGAGCTGCCACGCGCTCTCGTGTTTTCACATGGTAGCGGAGCCCCAGTGATCCTGAGGGTGAGGGGCAGACGCTAAGAGAGGTTGCTGTGATCTGTGAAAGATCGACACTGGACAGTTGAGAAGGTTTTAGAAGAGATCTTAAGAGATCTGAACCTGAGAAGATGTCTGGACCTGTGCCAATGAGTCGTACTCCAATTGGATTGCCAAGTCAATCCAGTCCTGGAGGGAGTAGGCAGAGTGGCAACACTGGCCACCAGGGTTTTTGGATCCTGGACCAACACAGGCACCCACTCCAGCAGTAGACCCGGTGATGGCACAGCTGCTGCGCCAACAGATGTTGCTCACCCAAGGGGTGATGGATCTTCTCAATAGGTCAGGGCCTGGACTTCCTCAACAACAACCAGTGCAGCAGACACCAACAGTAGCACAGAGCTCTACTGGACCGTCTGAAAGGTTGACAATGGACACAAAGTGGATTCCAGCAGCACCACTGCCTGACTGGAAGTCTTGGAACAACAGGGCAAGAGAGTTAGCTGGTTTCAAGGGTTGGTTAGAGAAGTTTGCATCGTGGCTGTGTCTTGTCCACGATAGCTATGCGCAAGAGCTCAAGGAAGCTATGAATCTGCCATACCCTGTGGTGATTGTGAATCAAGACCAAGCAATTCGAAGCCGTCGATTGTTTCATTCACTTCAGCAGAGTTTTTCTGGATACTCTAGGGTAGACAACGTGGTGAAATCTCAGATTGCATTCTATGGCATTCAGGAGGCAAATGGTTTTGAGCTTTTGAGATTGCTGCGCAGGGAGTTCAGTTTGATGAGCCGTCCAGAGGCGCTGCAATACAGAGAAGCCTGCCTGAAGTACACGGTGAAGAAGTCAGAGAGGCATCTTCTTATGGATGTACTGAGAGAGATTGGGGCTGAGATCGAAGGATTTCACTCTATGCTGGAAGCTTCACTGATCGCTGGTCAACTGACTGACTTGCGCATCACTGAGGGGGATCAATACCTTCTCTACCTGAGAAACCTGCCAGACAAGGTAGCAGAGTTTGTGCAGCTTCACTTGTGGTGCAACGACAGTGGCCAGAGTTTGGGAGTCTGTGGTGGCATACCACACACGTATGAGACTCACCAATGACCTGGACAGCAAGGTGCATGTGGCTACAGGGCCAAAGCAGGGCTCTGAGGGCAGCACTTGCCACAATTGTGGCAAACGTGGACACATGGCTCGTGATTGCCCACAGCCTGTGAAATGCAGCCATTGCGGCAAGTCAGGTCGTGCAGCTAAGGACTGCTGGGCCAAGGATCCCAGCAAACGACCTGGAGCTTCCTCAACACCCATCACGCTTCTGGGTGGCTCCTAATTCGTTTGCTGCATGATTTTGTCTTTATTGCGACACAGTGGGTTTTTACCACTGTGTCCTTGGCAAATCTCTTGTGGTTTTTCTTGTTGGGCTCTTGCCCCGTTCGCTGCTTGCTTTGCTGTCTTTCGGATGGTGAGACGCAAATCTGGCTGGGGGATCTGCGTCTTGCCTTGTGTTTTTGGTTTGTGTTTTGGTTGTTTTGACTGTTATGATTTGCCAAGCTGCATGCGACCACCGGCGTCCATGTAGCAGTTTTCTTACTAACAGCTTCGTCTCATGTAAGGACCGAGCCTTAGAGCGTGATCGGCCATACCAGAGGAAAAAAAAAATGGAGCTTCCTCAACATCCAAGCCTTCTGCAAAGCCGAAGGCAAAGCCTGCTGCAAAGACCAAAGGCAGCAAAGGACGTGGCAAAGGTCGAGGGAAAGAAGGAAAGTTTCGAGAAGTTGAAGAAGGTGAAGAGCCTTGTGAGGCTGAGGAGTCTCAAGAACCAGAAGTTGAGCAGGAGGGTGGAAACCAGGCTGCTATGGTGGTCAAATCCTTTGCAGTGAAGACTGGATCAGATGCTGGTGGGCCAAAGGGGGCCACAGGGACATCGAGTACTGAGAGACCGGTGACACACCATCTGAGCAGCACACTGGAAGGTTTTGTAGGTAGTGTAGGGATAGGAGATCCTAAGACCTGCTGGCTGGCAGACTCAGGGGCTACATGCCACATCGTTTCTGAGAAGTGGGTGAGTTTTGAGTATCCTGGTCCATCTCCAAGCTTGAAGGGTGCAGGAGACAATGATCTGCCTGTCAAAGGGGTTGTAGATCTGGAATTCAAGGTAGGTAAGACGAAGATTACCATGAAGCGCGTAGTAGTGGTAGGAATTCCTTTGAATGTGATCTCAACTTACGCCCTTTTGGAAACTGGTTGGAAGACCGTCCTTGGCAATGCTGAGGAGAGTGGATTGTTTTTGAAGAAATTGAAACTTCCTTTGAAGATTTCTGAGAGAGCATGGTGGCTGAAAGTCAGTTTGCTTTCAAAGCACAAGAGTGGTGTGAAGGGTTCTGGACCAGCACCGATGGACTTGAGCACCATGAACACTGGAAACACTGTGAACACTGACAGCACTGAAACGAAACAAACCAAACGAAACACTTGTTGTGGTTGTAGTTCAGTTGCAGCAGTTGTCCCTGAAGATGTTGTGGCTAAGCACCTGGTAACTAAGGGAACTAAGGACTCTTTGACTAAGGACCCTGTGAATCATGTTGCCACTCAGGAGGTTGCGCAGGTCACGAAGGGTAGGTCAGGAGGTTCTGCCAATGTCAAGGCCAAACGTCGGGAGCTTCAGATGAAGAGTGCAGACATGTTGGAGTCGTTTTCCTATGTTTGTAGGATGTTTCATTTTGGAAGCAGTCGCCTTTTTCAGCATGTTTTTGATGATCATGAGCCCAATACCATTGAAACAGACGTTTTGTTTAAGACAAACGTTGAAACAAACGATGAAACGACAGACAGTGATGATTTCATGTCGTGTTGTGCATCTGAAACGACAGACATTGATGATGATTACATGTCATTTTCTGATTTTGGAAGAGTTTTGTCAAGAAGACCATGACGCATCTGGATACATGGAGTGGAAATACCATGAAGGGAGGACAGGTTCAGGTCAATCTGATCGGAAATGCAGGCGTGACTGGACATTTGTGGACCCTTGTTTTAGGATGATGCGTGGTTTTCCTCAGGTGGAGGACTTGACACAGGATGAAGTTGATGACAGTGATGTCATGGGTGATAGGCCTCAGGAAGGTGAGGTTTCTGAAGTTGGTTCCCCATCACTTGCCAATTCAGAAGATTTGGAGGGTTGGGGTCCCCATGAACCTGGTTTGCCATAACGCCCAGACACAGCAGATGGTCCAGAGGGATCAGATCTGGAGTGCAGTGTCCCTGAACTGGGTGATGGACGTCTCAGGCTGGAACATGAGTGCAGGGGCCATTGGGGGATGTGATGATTGCGTGCAGTCAAGAGGACGCACACCTGCTAGGAGAGTAGGGCATAAGCATGAAACACCCCACAGTCTTGCTGCTGATTTCCTTTTTGTAGCAGGGAAACATTGGAAAGTTCTGGTCCTGTTGATGGTTCACACTGGGATGGTTGGCATGGTGGTTTGTGGTGGTGACAAAGAACGTGACGTGCAAACCACTGCAGCAGTTCTTAATGAGATTGGTGTTGGAGGGTTGTCTGTAGAAGTAGCTACTGACAATGAGGCAGCACTGAAATCTTTGGTTGAAAGAGGCCTTGCAGCTAGTTCAGCACAAGGCTATCACTGGAGAAACATTTCAGAGGCAAGACCCCAGGCAAAAGGCTCGTCATATGTTTTCCCACTGGGAAATCAATCGCATCAGGTTTGCAAGTAGGGTACTCTTTCAGCGACCAGCTCACTATGCTCCAGAGGCCACGCTAATGCAACATGTGCGAGAACGGGAATTTCCCGATCGGCGGTTACGCAAGAAAACGCCGGAGGCTGACAGGGTAGCCTTTCAGGCCAAATGTAATGAACTGCGGCTCCGTGCCGCAGAGCAGGAAATGCTGAATCCTGTCTCCTTTGCAATTGGGAACAGCTGGACTGACACTCTCCGAGCTGATAAATAACATTACCTTGAATATACTACACGGGGTATGACGTAGCGACCCCCCCTCCTTTTCGTCTCCTCTCCTTCCTTGACTTTACGTGTCCTTTTTACACCTGTTTGGTGCCCAGTGCCACTTGTCCCTTGGCACCGCTTAGTGATCTGCTCCCACTTGCTGTTGCTTTGTGGGGGTCTTTTGCTCGCCCTTTCGTGGTCCTGCCCCCCTCCTGGACCCCTTTTTTGGGCCGTGCTTTCCTTGCCCTCTGTTTGGTTTTTGGTCTGTTCCTTGGTTCCTCCCTTGTTTTGGCTCCTTTGTTTCGTTTCTCTTTGTTTGTGTTTCGGCCTGTTGTTTTGCGGTTGTCTTCTCTGCGGCCTCTGTGTGCCTCCTCTGGTGTTGCTGGGTTTCCTTTTTTTGTTGTGATGTGGCTCCCCTCCCCCGCTGGCTGTTGTCTCCCTGCCCCCCATCGGTTGTTCCCTTGCGGCGTCCTGGTCCAGTTACTGTGCTGGTCCCTCCCTCTGGGTATCTGGTTGCTTCATGCGACGGCCCGGTTGCCTTGCCCTAATGCCTGGGGTGTTGTGGTGCTTTGCTTCCTCGCTTCCTTTTGTTTCATGGCAGCAAAGGCCTTTGGCCCTGTGTGGGGTTTGTGTTACCCTCTACACCATGGTGCATTTGTTGTTGTGGTGCTCTGTGCTCCTGCACTGAGGTATTCATCTTCGGATGATCCAGGACCCCCATTGGACACCGCTAAGTTACACACTCGCCACTCTCTGCTGCATGTGTGGCATACTCTGCTCCTGTCCTTTTCTGCCTTCCCGGCGCCCTCTCTCCCTCCTTTTTGTTTGGTTGTGTGTGTGTGATTGTTGGTTTTGGCGCTGTCCTTCCCTTTGTGCAATTTCCTCTTCCTTCACTTAGGCAAGAGAAGTCTGGAGCTCAGCTCTCTTAGGGTGTGTTCTCTGGTGTGTCTAATGAGTTGTTTGATGTTGAAACATTTGGCAAGGAAAGAGCTTTGCTTACTAAGGTGACTAAGGCCTGGAGAGTCTCGGCGCCCCCAGGGGCTCCTTTGCTCTCTTCCTATGTCTCTCTCCTCCTTGTTTGGTGGTGGGTATTGCGAATTCATCTGTTTCGTGATCTTCTTGGGTGGGTAGGATGTCCCGTGGCCTTGCCTGGTCGGTATTGTTTTGTTCTGAGAGGGGCTGTAGGTCAACCGGCCGGAGCCATGGACCAGGCTGCGCTGCAGTGAGTCTCATTGGAGCAATCCAGTGGTGCTCCCTGTAGGACAGCCTGGGGCGCCCGTGAGCAGCAAAAGTCTGCCTGCATGGTTCGTTCGTTGGCGGATGAGAATCGGTGACTCTGCAACCTGCCCACTCAGCGGGTGAGTGGTACTTGTTTTGAATGACACTGCTGACTTCTGCTTCGCATACAGCAATGCACTGCAGGTCTTCCAGGGACGATGACACCCTGGAATGTCCTGAACAGTTCTGCGATTGCCCCTTTTAACGAACCCTGCAACAACCAGTGTTACTTTGACGAAAGTGAAGATGGTGTGACTAGCCAGCTGCGACGAAGTCATATCGTTTGCTGCATGATTTCGCTGTCTAAGTGTGGAGTCATCATACTCTATGGCTCCATGCACTTTGCATGTCTGCTGATTTCTCTTGCATGGTTTCCTTCCATTTGAGTTTTGCCTACGGCTGCGGATTACCACCAGCAGAGCTCGATCATTTGGTCAGGTGTGCACATTTTCCCCTATGAGACGTGGGGTCCTGCACTCTGTTTTTTGCGACGGCTGTAAGGATGATTGACACCTGGTCTGCAAATCTTCCTGAACGCCAATACCGTCTGCCCCCCCCTGCTGGGGGGGTACTTGGTACAATGACCACTGCGACATGACTACCAACAGAGGATGGACGATTTCTGTCCTTTGCAAGTTGTGGCCTTATGCACAAGTACATATGAGAGGACGCTGAGAGAGGCAATGTTCGTAGGCCCGTGACCGTGTACGTTACTACTCTTTGGTACAAAGATCGTGACCTTATTTGGCCAAAGGAAAAATGTTTTTGTCAAACAAAAACATAGTGGGCAAAAATTTTTGAATTTTAAATGAACTACGCTTTGTGGATGTCGCTTGTTTTTCTCTCATGTGGTGATGTTTGTGTCAAACACAGAACATAAACCTTGCTGCCTGAAATAAACAAACGTGAAACAGTTTTACCAACCTGTTGATCTTGTATAGTGTAGTACAAGTGAATAAATCTTCGAATGTCGAAGTCCTTTCCGCTCACCAGCCTTGAACGTGGTGTGACAACAGCATGGGGGAGTAGGTTCATGGAGCTTTCGCCGATTGGTGGGTCGGGTGTTGCTTTGGATACAGACAACATTGAGCATGATACTCGGGCGCCTTCCTTGGGCGATGGACCATGTGGCGGCGATGCAGACCCTTTTGGTCAAAGCGGTGGAGCTCTGGACCTAGAACAGAATTTTCTTTTGGATAGCCGTTTGCCAATTCCATCAGAAGTTTATTCCCCTGGCATGTCTGATCAATTTGAAGACGTTTCTGGTGCTGTTCAGAAGGGTTACAACAAGGACCAATCTCTTGACAGTTCATGGATGCAGCTGGAACAGAAGCCTGTCAGGTTTTTCTGGGAACAGGGTTTTTGGGCGGATATTTTTGGTAACAATGACAGTGAAAGTGCAGCTTCGACGGTGGTGCGTCAGTTTTCGTTGCATAGACCTGCAGTTGTGTCTGAACCTATAGTTGACTCCGATGCGTCTGCAACAGTTGGGACCTCAGATGTGCCACAGAAGCGTTTTAAAGCTGCTTCTTATTTGGACGTGGTTACAAAGAGTTCAGTCCAGTCATGGAAAGAACACAGAGACAGCATGTGGGAGGTTGCAATCCGTAGGTGGCATAGCAGTGCAATGACCTGGAAGGGAGATGACTGTTTTGTGAAGATGCTGCAGTCCAAGAGTGATTTCAGAGGGCAGTGTCAAATACTGGTTGACATACTTCACCATAAGTCACCTGCTACTTTGCTCAAACGTTCAAACAGCTTGTCAAGACTGGTGAACGACCTACATGCACACAACCAGGAGTTTCCTTGCAGTGAGTCGGAGTTGTATGACCACTTGTGTCGTCAGCGGAGTGAGGGTGCCCCTTCATCCAGGTTGAAAGCTTTGCTGGAAGCAGTTACTTTTGTAAGGCATGTTTTTGGATGTGAGAGTTTGGACTTTGCTGTCAAGAGCAGGAGGTGCATGGGAGCGGCCAGCTCAAAAACGGTGGAAACTGTCAAACAAGCCCCACCGTTGACTGTGGAGCATTTGAAATGCATTCATGCAGTTTTGGAGACTGACCCAGACCCATGGAATGTTGTTTTTTGCGGCATGGTTTTATTTTGTGTGTATGGCAGGGCTCGTTGGAGTGATGCACAACATTCACAGTTTGTGGAATGGGACTGCGATTCAGGTGGCAACATTTGCTTTGTGGAGTGTTCAACAGCTGTCCATAAAACATGCAGGGCTCTCAACATGCGTCATGCTTTCCTGCCTCTTACAGCGCCTGGTTTGGGGGTCACAGAGAAGGGATGGGCTGTGCATTGGAACAAAGCTCGAATGGACCTGGACATAGAGGACCTGAAGATTTTCCCACTCATGCCAGCGCCTGATGAAGGGGGCGTCCCATCAGTTAGGCCGTTATCGACGGCAGAGGCAGCCAAGTGGTTACAGTTGATACTTGTGCAACAGTCGGCAAAGATGTCAATGCAACCACCTTTGAAGTACACCACACATTCGTTCAAGGCCACATGTCTTTCTTACCTTGCGAAGTTCGGTGCTGCATTTGAGGACCGCTTGGCGTTGGGGTACCACACTGACCAGGTGAGAATGGCCCTTCGATACAGTCGAGATGGGGCGTCCAGACCTTTGAGGGTTTTAGAGGAATGCATTCATGCAATCAGAGTAGGACGGTTTTTTCCAGATGAAACACGCAGTGGTCGTTTTGCTGAACTTGTTCCAAACCAGCAGGGAGTTGGGAGCTCAGTTGGTGAGACAGTTGTGGGTGATGTCAAACATGAGCCAGTAGGAACTGTCGATGGAAGTGCAATTGCCGATGAAACAATTGACTTGGTTTCTGATTATGCGACCACGTGCAGCAGCAGCAGTGATGATGACGAGGCGGTTGTTTTGCCAAAGGTGCCAAACCGACTTTTGCTCATACCAGATGATGTGGACATTTGGAAACATGTGAAACTTAGGACAGTGCACTTGGCTCCCAAAGGGAACATTAGGGTGCTCTCATGTGGCAGGAAAATCACTGACCGTTTCAGGAAAGAAGGCATCGACCATAGGTTTGATGTGATCAAATGCACACCATGTTTCAAAACGATTGCCCCTGAAAACCGTTAGCAGTGGATCTGTGGCAACACGCCACAAGAGTGCTGGGAAAACGGGGGCATGGCAGCTTGCGGAACTACATAGTAGTAGGGCAAGAGCTGCCAGAAATTTTTCAGGGAAACGTTGTTTCAAATTTTTCATTCGTTTGCGGCATGTGGGAGTCACAACAATCATTTGCAGAAACAGCTTGGCATGCAATGGAGGGTTCATTGAATTGAATGGACCATTGCAAAGTGCGGCTCAGAGCAAGAACAGGGTGTTGTGAACTCAGCCTCAACCGTTTGCGTTTATGAGCAGGAAACAGGGTTTGTGGATTCATGTCAAACCGTTTGCAGTTTTCAAGAAACATGTTTGTGCACATGGGTTGTTTGCAATGGCATGCATCAGGTAGGTCAGTAGGATGTGCATTTGTCAGGACCAACTTTTGTTTTAGACAGCCGTGGTTCGACCGTGATCATGGCTTTGGTGGACTCTCAGGCGACCTTTCAGTTGCATTGCGATAAAATTGACCCGTCAGGATGGTTGAAACGGATGATGGCTCAGAACCAACTGAGGACATTCAGTGATTTAGGTTTTGCAGTGGGTACACCACAGGCGCCTGCTTCAACAAGTGAATTTGACACTTTTTGCAATCAGCTGAATGGCAATGTCGACATGTCCATATCGGAAGTGTCAAGGGTTCGGAGGCTTCACTTTGAAGCTTGTACATTGATAGTGGCTCATACAAAGCAGCAGGTTTCTTTGGACTCCAGTGTAGAAGGGAACAGAAAGCTTCCCGCAGCCGAGAAACAGGCGAGGCTCCAACAGCAGCAGGCACGTTTGTCTGGAGTCAACATTACAGGAGAACTCCAACCCAGTCATGCGTTGATTGACCTTGCAGCTTCGATGTTAGAATCAAACACTGTCATTTGGATAGGGCCTTCGAAATGCTCAAAGCGCGAGACTGAAATCCAGATTGCGGCCACGAAAGAAAAATCCCAGATTCTTTCTGTAGAACAACAGACAGTGAGGGTCACAGCTGCAGATTCAACATTGAAGGTTGAGAACAACACGGAGTTGCAGTTGCAGTGGAGCCTTCAGAGGAGAGGCATTGCGCTGGATCAATGCCGGTTAATCGAATGGGATGTGCATCAGAGGTGGGTGCAGTACCTACTTGGACTACTATCAAAACCAGCCCCAGAGGGGTATTGCAAAATCAAAATGGACCAGGTCATCAAGGCCGACAAAGAGCTTTTTATGATTTTGTCAGAGGAACATCAACAGACTGGAGAAAGGTTGACAGATACTCCGAGCCCTATGAACATCGCTTTCCAGAAGTTGGTGACTGACCCGCGGGTGACGATGTATGTGTTGCCAGTGCCCCAGCATTCTGTGGCAAAACCGGCAGCTGCAGCTACAACTGGAACACCATCCAATAGCTCTGGCAAAAGTGGTGCCAAAGGGCAAGGGAAAGTGAGAAAGGAGGGTAAACAATCGCAAAGGGTGAAGTCATTATGCCCTAGCGAGCTCAAGGAGTTCAAGCAGGTGGACGAGCAAGGCAGGCCTATTTGTTGGTCTTACAACATGAAGTCAGGTTGCAAAGAGAGCGTCCAGAACGGCAGGTGCAAAAAGGGGGCACACATTTGCATGAAGTGCCACCGCAACAACCATGGAGTGAGCACTTGCCGCTCCAATGTCTGAAATGAGGCCGGGAGTCCATCAACAGTTTCACAGGCGAAACCCTACAATGCAGTGACAGACGAAACGTTGTTACAACAGGGTACAAACACTTGTCGCAAAGCGAGAAGTTCAGATACAGGTTTCAATCTCAGCGAGGCTAAACGAAAACTTGTTGCCTTGCAGAACAAAGTCGTTTCACAGCATGATAGCACAACGAACCTTCATGATGACAGGCTAGAGGGAAAATCGCTGAGCGATGTGTTGATGGTGGAGATCTATGCAGGATCGGCAAGACTGGCCCGAGCTTGCAGGCATGTGGGGTGCCGTAGCGTTGCAGTGGACAAGACAACTGACAGATCCCATGGTACAAAAATTTTTGTTTGTGATGTGACCAAACCGGAAGAGCTTGAAATGCTGAAGCAGTTTTTGGAAGCTGAAAAAGATAATTTGGGTTGGGCTCACTTTGCACCAGCGTGTGGGACGGCATCCAAAGCGAGGGAAAAACCGAATAAGACCCTTCAGAAAGCAGGGTTTAGGGTGCCAAAACCTTTGAGGTCAGTTGAATACCCGTTGGGGTTGCCAAACCTTTCTGGTACAGACTTGATCCGAACACAAGCGGCAAATCATGTGTATCAGGTCACTGCAGACTTGGTACGCATGTTGGTGAGTTGGGGGGTCTTTGTTACAGTCGAAAACCCGACAAACAGCCTTTTCTGGATAGTGCCATGCATTGCAGCCCTACTGGAAGAACTTGGCGGATATGACTGCATATTCGACAACTGTTGTCATGGCGGAGCACGAAAGAAGAGTTCCCGTTTTTGGGGTTCACTGTCATGGCTACTTCCCTTAGCAGCCGCTTGCCCTGGAGAAGATCATCATAAGCATAAAAGCTGGCGTCCGCAAGTTGTGGACGGGAAAGTGCACTACCCTACAGCAGAGGAAGCAGCATACCCAAACCTTTTGTGTACTCGAATGGCGGAAATAGTCCGACAGCAATGGTTGGAACTTGGAGTGGTAGATGCAGACCACTTGCAACAGCAGATCGAAGTCGAGCAACCGTCCTTGCACAGATTGGTTTTGTCAGCACTTCCTAGGGGCAAGCGTTTCAAACCTTTGGTTTCAGAATATGGTAGCTATTACACTGTCGCCCATGCATTACAGGTGGACACACCTAAGGAACAACTGCCAGCAGGAGCAAAGCTGATACATCAACGTGTCTCTAAGAGGGGTGAAGTTCGGGTTGATGATACTATAGTCCACCCTTCAGTGGAAGGGTGTGCTGGCGATGAGGAAGTAATGGTGTCACAATTTGGCTTACCAAGAGAGCCATTGGATTTTTGTGAAAGAGCTGTAAAATGTGGCCACCCAAGAGGGATGGCGGTGCATTTGCCTCAGTTGGTGAAGGATGTCATTGAGCAAAATGTTTCTATGGCGCCTGCCGACCTAGCCCTGGTTCGTTGTAGGGAACTTACAAAATGGACCTTGAGAGCTGAACAGCTCAAGCAGCAGGAATTGGAGTTCAAGCAAAGTTTGCCTGAACATATGCAGCCACTGATGCGTCGTAAGCGGTTGTTGCTTTTGAAGGAAATGTTGGAGGCGGTTGACTATCCGGATAAGAAGCTTGTTGAGGACATAGCTCATGGGTTTTCCATAACTGGATGGCAGAGTAAGACTGGTATTTTTCCTCAATGTGTGAAGCGGCCGCAATTCTCCCTTAGTACGTTGAAGCAGATGGCGCAGGGTCTCAACAGAGCAATCTTGCAGCAGCTAGGGGATGACAGGGAGGACGCTGAGTTGGTTAAAAACACATGGGAGAAAACACAGGAAGAAGTGGAGTTGGGATACATCTGGCCCGACGATGGAGCAGATCCCATGCGTTTTTTCCTTGCTAAACGTTTTGGCCTGGTGCAGAGGGCCGGGAAGTTGCGGGTGATTGACGATTGCTCAATTGGAGGAATCAATTCAACAGTTGGAGCTGTGGAAAAGTATCGTGTGCATGCCATGGATGAGTGTGCAGCTTTTCTGGCCTATTTGGTGGACGTCACGCAAAAGGGCCGTGGCATTGGGGGCATTTCTGGCCGCACCTACGATCTGAAACATGCATACAAGCAGTACGGAATATCAGCAGCGGACCGTGAGGTGATCAGACTTGCAGTCCGCAATCCGGTCACGGGTGGCACTTCCCTTTTTGGTATAAACAGTTTGCCATTCGGAGCCTCAGGATCTGTGGGTGGCTTCTTGAGAGTCAGTTTAGCCATTTGGTTCCTGGGGGTTGCGCTCTTTCGGTTGGTTTGGACAGCCTTTTTTGATGATTACACGGTTTTCTCATGTGATGCTTTGGTTTCCAACACGGCGAAGACGGTGGAGACATTGTTTGACCTGTTGGGGGTCGAATTTGCGCGTGACGGCACAAAAGCCGGCGCTTTTGCAAAGGTATTCAAGAGCCTGGGCGTAGAAATCGACTTGGAAAACTTTGAGTCTGGAATTGTGCGCCTGGGTCATACCCAGGAACGGCGTGATGAGCTTAGTTCTGTGTTGCAGGACATTCTCAAAGAGAAGTGTGTCACAGCCAAGCAAGCTGAGTCTATGCGAGGTCGATTACACTGGTTTGAATCTTTTGCTTTTGGAAGGGTGGCTAACAGTGCAGTTAAAGTCCTAGGGGACTTAGCTTTGAGTGGCCGTCGAAAAATTGACTTGTCGGATTCCCAGATGACTTCGCTCAGATTTCTTTGTGAGAGGGTTCTTACAGCTCCTCCGTTGTCAATCACTCCATCCTGTTTACTGTCATGGATAGTGTTCACAGATGGCGCTTGCGAAGGGCCGGAGGGCCAGAAGGAAGGCGGCATAGGTGGAGTTTTGATTGACCCTTTTGGCAAGGTCGTTTCTTTCTTTGGAGGAAAAGTGCCGGACCAAATCATGGATCATCTTTTGACGAAGTCAAAGAACCCGATATATGAGCTTGAGGTCCTTCCAGTCATCATTGCGATTTGGATGTGGGGCAACCGCCTAACTCTTGCACAGGTGTGTTGGTACCTTGACAACGAGGCTAGCAGATCCGCTTTTATCAAAGGCCAAGGGGCAACTTTGGTGGCGGGGGCCATGCTAGAGACCTTCACAGGTGAAGAGATGCGACTTCAGATAAAGTCGTGGTTTGCCAGAGTCCCTTCTCTTTCTAACTTGGCGGATTCACCCAGCCGGCTAGAGGATAAACTCCTTCTTGACCTGGGCGCGGTGAAAGGGCCAATTTGCTGGCTGGCAATGGGCAAGGTTCTTGGGCTGGATCTCGAAATGGGGGATAGAACGGCAGCTTGACCAAGAACGCTCTCCCCAATGCGCCAGTTGAAAAAGGGGGCTACGTTTTTTCTGTGCGAGTGAAATCACCGTCATTTTTGCAACATGTTTTTCTTGAGGGACGTGAGATGCGGAACGATTTGAGTTTTTGATTTTTGAAGAAATTGAAAAAGGAAGGTGAAGAAACCCCCGTGGGGGGAAGAGCCAGCATGGTTTGAGTGACAAGCGTATAGGACAAAGCGTATCGAGACTCGGCGAGCGTATATATATATATATATATGCACTGATATATGTATACATAGGCTTGGAGTCTTATATACATAGTGCCCACGGTTTTCCTAGGACTAAATAAGTTACTACTCTTTGGTACAAAGATCGTGACCTTATTTGGCCAAAGGAAAAATGTTTTTGTCAAACAAAAACATAGTGGGCAAAAATTTTTGAATTTTAAATGAACTACGCTTTGTGGATGTCGCTTGTTTTTCTCTCATGTGGTGATGTTTGTGTCAAACACAGAACATAAACCTTGCTGCCTGAAATAAACAAACGTGAAACAGTTTTACCAACCTGTTGATCTTGTATAGCGTAGTACAAGTGAATAAATCTTCGAATGTCGAAGTCCTTTCCGCTCACCAGCCTTGAACGTGGTGTGACAACACCCGCCCTTTTTTGTCCCTCCCTCACACCACTTATACTGGTTTGTTGGCAGACGACATTCCTTAACAGGATTCGAGAGCCACAGAAATCAGTATAAACAACTGTTTGTTAGCCTACCCCTACCGTTGATAGAACGGCAGCTTGACCAAGAACGCTCTCCCCAATGCGCCAGTTGAAAAAGGGGGCTACGTTTTTTCTGTGCGAGTGAAATCACCGTCATTTTTGCAACATGTTTTTCTTGAGGGACGTGAGATGCGGAACGATTTGAGTTTTTGATTTTTGAAGAAATTGAAAAAGGAAGGTGAAGAAACCCCCGTGGGGGGAAGAGCCAGCATGGTTTGAGTGACAAGCGTATAGGACAAAGCGTATCGAGACTCGGCGAGCGTGTATATATATATATATGCACTGATATATGTATACATAGGCTTGGAGTCTTATATACATAGTGCCCACGGTTTTCCTAGGACTAAATAAAGGTTTTTTCTATGCCAACGAAGCTATGCACAGTGCTTCGATTTCTATGTTTCACAGAATGTCGTGGTGGATAATTAATTTTGGCATGTTTTTGAGTGTGACACAGTGGTAAGTCCGCTGTGTCCCTTGGCAAATCCTTTTTGTGGGTTTTGTTGTTTGGGCTCTTGCCCCTTTGTGTGTCTGGTTTGCTGTTTTTCCTGACGAAACGCAAATCTGGCTGGGGGATTTGCGGGTCGTCTTGGTTGTGTGTCTTGTGTGGTTTTTGGTTTGTTTTGATTTGCCTGCACTTATGGACCTTCTGGGTCCTTGTACAAATGTCGTTTTGACTGCTTATGCTCATGTAAGGACCGAGCCACAGTGCGACATCGGCCATACCCGAGGAAAAAAAAAAGACCCCAGGCAAAAGGCATCGAGAGAGCCGTTTGCATCATGAAAGAAGGGATCTATGCCAATTGGTTGGCACTTGAACGCCATTGCAATGCCAGGATTGTGTTGGAATCCCCCCTTTTGGGATATTTGGTGGGACATGTCTATAGGACGTACAACGCATACTGTGAGGGAAAGGCTGGGAGCACCCCCTTAGAACGTTTGAGAGAGAAACGGGGAGGTCAGGCACCTAGGTCTTATCCTTTTGGGGCAGTTGGGTTTTTGAAACCAACTCACCCTGCAAAATGGCCTGGTCAGCGTTTGGTGTTGTGCCATTTTCTCGGCATGAGGTATGTGACTGGGGGAGGTTGTTTGGGGTACCCATTTTCTGTTGATGCTGAAGGGTATCGTGAGGTGATCAAAGGTCACTCTTTCAAACTGAAGGAACCTCTCCAGTATGATGTTGAATCTCTTTTTCCTCTTTTGGCAGGCGTCAGGCCACAGGACTTCCCAGAACCACGTCTTGAGGCGCCACAGGCAGAACAGGCTTTACCACCACCTGACTTTCCACCAGAGTTGGATCCACCGGTTTTTCCAAGGGAAGAGGTGTCTCCACAGCCCATTGCAGATGGAGCTGATGGCATGGATGTAGATGCAGGTGAGGTAGGTGAAGGTCCTGAGCCCATGACGATCGACTGCTCAGTTTTGTTTTGGTCTTTTGATGCGTTGTTTGTTTTTGGAGTTCTCCCTTCGTCCCTCTGGACTTCTAACGCACGCAACAAGAACGGCACTTGTACCTTGGCAGGAACTTAGGAACATTTGGGGTTGGAGTTCTGTGTGCTTTCGGGGCGATCATGGCCGGACCTTAATGCCCACCTGCTTGGGGACCCCTCCTAACAGTTGGCGGAACCACTTTTGATTTCAATGGGGTCCACTGAACCCTTTTTAAACCTAAAGGCTCCAAGTCCGTCTCCAAAAAAATCATTTCAGTTTCAGGTGCCAAAAACGAACCCAAACTGGCCCATGCACTTGCTTATCTTGATTATTACACTCTTTGATGAAAGCGGTCTTTTGTTTCCAAAGCTTGCAATCGAGGCGCTTCGAGGCTCGGAGAGGCCTGGCCCAGGCCCACGCCTCGGACGAGCCAGGCCGAGCCTCGAAGCGTATCGCCCACGTGGTGTCAGTTTTTTGACCCCCCTGCAAAGGAAACGTTTAAAAAAAGGGGTTGGAAAGTGACTTCCCTTAAAATCAAAAGTGGTTCCGCCTGAAGGGTCCAGTTTTTGGCCCCTTCATTGTGGCAAATCTGTTGAAACGTTTATTTCAAGTTGAAGCTGATTTTAGAGCAACAGCTGCGATTGGAATCTTGAACTGGGGAAGCCTATTTTTGCGCGCCTGCTTTTGGTTACATTTTGAAGACCCAAAAAGGCTCCCTTCTTTGTCACATTGTTTTTCTCCAATTTCCACAGCCTTGAGGCTCGAAGCCTGCCTCGGAGCCTGCCCCTTTTGGGATAGTGATGGCTTTTTCTTCCACCAGTCGCCTCTTAGCTTTCGCCAGGTCGATCCACACGCTCTATTGGCATGCAACATGTTTCATTTCATTAATTAATGCATCGAAATTAATCCATCTTGTTGAGCAGATGGGCCGCAAAAGCAGTGCTGAACTAGGACCAGTACACAGTCCAATAGGCCGTCACGATGCAAAATAAAACAGAAAGAAACCAACAAAGACCAAACAAAGCAACCCAGGCAAAACAAACACCCAAAACAAACAAAACCGCAACCAAAACACCAAAAACATTGCAAGGTGACAAAGAGCCAGACAGCACGGTTCCTAAGGATAATGGCTTTGCATTACAAAAAGGATTGGTATGGCGAGAAAGCAAATAACAAAAAGGAGCGGAGCACCACAAATAAAATCGCCATACAAGAGATGTGAGAAAAAAAAGCAACACAGCACTGTGCGGAAACCAGGGCTCCCCCGAGCCAGGAGCCCCGAGATCACATTTTGGCATCGTGATGGCCTCTCTGGACTGTGTACTGGTCCTCTTTCAGCACGGCCTCTTGTGGCCCATCTTCTCACCAAGATGGATGAATTCCAATGGTGTGGATCGACCTGGCGAAAGCCAAGAGGCGATGGGAGGGGAAAAAAAACCTCGAAGCCTGCCCCGAAGTGTTTTGTTCTAATTTCCATGGTCTCGCGAAACTGGAGTTCGAGACTTGCATTGAAGCCTGCCTCTAACTTTGTTTCATCCTATAATTTTTTGTTTCTGCAAGTTTCCATACCCTTGAAGCTTCGAGGCTTGCACCGTAGACCCGCCGAAAGGCAACGGGCTCGGACAAAAACAAAACTTGAAGCTTCGAGGCTTGCCTTGAGGCCGTCCCTTTGCGCCAGCTGCGGCCTAAGATTCTAGCGAGGCAGCGCCATGGAAATTAGAACAAAAGACTTCGGGGCAGGCTTCGAGGCAGGCTTCGAGGCAGGCTTCGAGGCAGGCTTCGAGGCAGGCTTCGAGGCAGGCCCCCAAAATCAACAGGTTGAATCCGGTGTCTCCTTAGGTCCGGTTTTGAGCCCACCAAGCACCTTCTTTAGCTGCGCGAAACGCATCAACGTCTCACAAACCAATACCGAGTTGGCAATTGGGGCCTCGAACAAGGAGGCTCCAACTTCGTCTCCAAAAATCATCCAGTTTCAGGTGCCAAAAACGAACCCCAAACTAGCTCAATGGACTTACTTGTCTTGATCATCACTAATCTTTCCTTTTCTGTTCCGGTCATGAAAAGCGGTCTGGTATTTCCAAAGCCTGCAATCGAGGCGCTTCGAGGCTCGGCGAGGCCTGGCCGAGGCCACGCCTGGGACGCAAAACTTAGTGACACAAGGACAAAGCGAGGTTCACGGAGACTCAAAACTGTGCAATACTATTGTTGAAGTCCCAGCAAGGTTGAACTTGAAATAGTTGGTAACTGTGCTGCCTTGCTAGAATTTTACGCCGCAGCTGGCGCAAAGGGACGGCCTCAAGGCAAGCCTCGAAGCTTCACGGTATGGAAAATTGCAGCAAAACAAAAAAATATAGGATGAAACAAAGTTAGAGGCAGGCTTCAATGCAAGTCTCGAACTCTAGTTTCGCGAGACCATGGAAATTAGAACAAAACACTTCGGGGCAGGCTTCGAGGCAGGCTTCGAGACAGGCCTCAAGGGCTTCAAGGCTATGGAAATTAAAGCAAAACAATATGAAAGAAGGGAGCCTTTTTTGGTCCTCAAAACGTAACAAAAATGCAGGCGCGCAAAAATGGGTCTCCCTTGTATGTAACTTCGCGCTGCATATAGGGCCCACTACCCTTCACACGAAGGGGGCTTGAAGGGGGGCTTAAGGGGGGGCTTAAGGGGGGCTTAAGGGGGAGCTTAATGGGGGGCCCAAGGGGGGGCTTAAGAAGTGGCTTCAAGGGGGGCTTCAAGGAGGGTTTCAAGGGGGTGGCTGAAGGGGTGGTAGTAGTAGTAGTAGTAGCAGTAGCAGTAGCAGTAGCAGTAGCAGTAGCAGTAGCAGTAGCAGTAGCAGTAGCAGTAGCAGTAGCAGTAGCAGTAGTAGTAGTAGTAGCAGTAGTAGTAGTAGTAGTAGCAGAAGTAGCAGTAGCAGTAGCAGTAGCAGTAGCAGTAGCAGTAGTAGTAGCAGTAGCAGTAGCAGTAGCAGTAGTAGCAGTAGTAGCAGTAGTAGCAGTAGCAGTAGTAGCAGTAGTAGCAGTAGTAGCAGTAGCAGTAGCAGTAGCAGCAGCAGTAGTAGTAGTAGTAGCAGTTGCAGTAGCAGTAGTAGCAGTAGTAGCAGTAGTAGCAGTAGTAGTAGTAGTAGTAGTAGCAGTAGTAGCAGTAGTAGCAGTAGCAGTAGCAGTGGTAAAAACGATGCATATGAGAACAAAGGACGTAGGAGTAGCCAGCAAGGGGAGCCTGTTAAAAAAAGCGGGTGGGGTGGCAGGGCGCAGCGCCTCCCCCCGCAATGCGGACCAAGAAAAGTAGTAGTAGTAGTAGTAGTAGCAGTAGTAGTAGTAGTAGTAGCAGAAGTAGCAGTAGCAGTAGCAGTAGCAGTAGCAGTAGCAGTAGCAGTAGCAGTAGCAGTAGCAGTAGCAGTAGCAGTAGCAGTAGCAGTAGCAGTAGTAGTAGTAGTAGTAGTAACAATAGTAGTAGTAGTCTCTTCGCTCAGCCTGGTGCAGGAGTGGAAACGCACTCATGATTTGCTTGATGTTTCGGAGGAGGCCGAAGAACCTTATGCAGTTCATCCTCTTTGGGAGCTGTGTGCACGGGGTCTCTCTTGCAGTGAACTCTGGCGTGAAAGCGTAGGCAAGAGATTCCATATCAATGTCCTGGAGGCCAAATCTTACATAAAAGAAGAGAAGCGGTGTGCTGTGCAGTCGCCTCGTCGCCGCATACCATTTGCGCTTGATTCGCAGGTCTGTCTTGGATCTTTGATCAAAGGTCGGTCGGCCTCTGCGTGCTTGAATTGAATCGGTGCTGAAACGGTCATTGCCGTATCCTATAGCTGGTGGAATTTTTGGGCATGATTTATATTACCCTTCCAGTTTCAACGGAGCTGATGGGCCAACCAGATCGGCTGATCCAAAACTTGCCGACATGCATCTTCCTGAATGGTTCTGGCGCACTGGCGATGCTTTTTGCACAGGGCTTGATGATTGGTTGAACAGCATTGGATCTCTGCAGAATGATTTGCCTTTTGGCGAGCTGGGTCGAGACGTGCATGCTGATCTTTCTCCCAACCGTAGGATTAAGTTGAAGCCCCCAAAACGGAATCAGCGTATAGCCGCCAGTGCTGACCCTGGGGTCCCTCCTGAGGGAAAAGCACCAGAACTTCAACAGCGAGACCCTGAGCCAGAGAGAGGGGCCTTCGCATGAGGAGAACATGTTTTGTCGCCTTTTCAAGCGTTTTCCTGCCACGCAATTCTTTTTCAACGATGCCTCCTCGTGCTTTGAAGTGCCAGGCGTACTGCACCTTTATTCTGGAAATTGTGGTGTGGCAAAGCAGCTTGTTAAGCATGGAGCGCCGTGGGTCCTGACCTTTGATTGGAACGCAGAAGTGATGAAGATTTGCTGAATCAGGAGCTTAGAGAGGAATTGTTTGCTTTTGCAGAGCAAGGCGTTTTTTCTGCGTTTGGCATGGCGCCTATTTGCGCCTCCATGCAGAGCTATCACCCCACCAGTGCGGTCTCGCCGCTGGCCAAAAGGGGTTCCCCATATGCCTGGTAGCATGAAGCAGAAGGTGAAAGAGGGCAACATTCATGCTCAGTTTTGCTTGTCCCTCGTTCTGGTGCGAGACCCCGGACAAGTCTTTCCTTTGGCTGCAGAGGGGATGGCAAGATTTTTTTGTTGCCTTCAAGCTTAGATGTTTTCAGGCTTTCCTAGTGCCGGTTTGGCACGAGCTGCCGCAAGGACACTAGAGCGGCCACAAACACTGCCCTAGCAGGCCCTCGCATGCTTTGCAAGTGCGGCAACAGAGGCCATCAACGTTTGCGGGGATATAGCATTCTACATGGTAAAAGCTGGACTGCCGTAGCTGAGCCCTATCCAAGGGGTTTTGCAAAGATGTTAGCCCTTGCTACAGCCATTAAAGCAGGTTGGTGTAACAGTTCACGCCTTAGTATTGCTGGTTGTGCCCGCTCCAAAGCCATGCTTATAGGGGAAGCAACCAACCCCGGACCTGCTAGAAGGTTTGCATCTCGGCAGTCTCTACAGGAACTGCCTACTATGTCAGCAGCAACTTTGGCCTTGGAAAGCAGCGTGCTCAATGCCTTTTTGAGTTCGTGCCGAAGTGAGATTTGTGGAGTTTCCTGTGATGAACTTTTGACCTCGTCCCTACCATCTTGGTTTATTTGCTGCGAATTTTTGGCGATTTGATGTTCCAAGAACGAAAAGCATTGAGCAATTACAGACATCTTTTGCTTGCTGCTCAGCGATGGAAGCCACTGTGTCGCCCATTTATGCAGCCTGCATGGGAACTGGTCAATAGATGGGAGCATCAAGAGCCTGTCACACACAGAACTCCCATTCCTGAAGCATTGGTTAGGGCAATGGTTGTTACTGCATGGTTGCATGGTTGGTATGCATGGGTTGCCGCTACATTGATTGCATTCTATGGTGGTGGTAGGCTAGGTGAGATCTTGCAATGCAAACGTGAAGGTTTGCTGCTTCCCATTGACTTCATTGAGCCTGGACCTTCTCCTGTTTTCCTTCAGCTTACCAAGTTCAAGAGCCGAACTCGGCAGCCAGCCCGAGTGCAGCACCTACGTGTAGTTGATGTCACAGCATACAAGATTCTTCACCTGCTCATGCGCAAATTGCTGGCTGATGCCCTATTGTTTGCTTCCTCCCCATATCAATATCGTAAGCGTTGGGATGCCATCCTTAGGTGCTTAGATCTCCCTAAATCCGTCAGATTGACTCCGGGGGGTTTGAGAGGAGGATTCGCCGTTTGGGCATATAGAGTTGGTAGACCAGTGCAAGTCTTTGAGGCTTAGATCCCAGACAACTCTGGAATCGTATCTTCAAGAAACCGCTGCTCTCAATTGTTTTGCTGGTTTGCCCTTCAATGCGAAGAAAAATATTATGCTTGTCTCCGAGATGTTTCCGTATCTCCCAGCTGCCGCGCTTTGATCCTCAGGATTTCTACGCTATCTCTCGGCTCTGCTGTATGGGTGGAGCGCGTCCCTTCTTACACCTGGACCGGTTTTTTGCAAGTGTGGAATAGCTGCTTGGTGCTTTATCCTCCATAGCTGCAGCATGTGAAGCATTGAAACTGGCTATGCTTGTGCCTCCGAGCTGGAATGTTGCTGCTGCAGCCGTGCAGCGATGACATCACAAACTTGCAGGGCTGGATGGATTAAAAATAACGCGATTCAGTCAGCAGTTGTCCTGAGCAGTATTCATTTGAAGATGGAACATGTATATATATTACCCCAGTGTATATATATATATACATAATATATATATATACATATACATATACATATACATATACATATACATACGTATATTATACATTCCATGACGTGCAATGAAATGGACCCTCATCTTTGAGCCATCCCCATCGCCTGATCAGCCCGGAGAAGATCGAAGAAGTGACGTTAATGTACGGCGTATCAGTGACGCGTGGGCCACGCTTGTTATAAGTTATAACCACTGGGGATGAGATGGGCCTTTGTGGGTGCTTGGTGCCCAGTTCTTCAGTGGATTATGTTTGACCCCGCAGAATTGCGGTTGTCCTTCGAATTACCACTGCTGACGCTACTCTGAATGCATGGAGATAGACCTCAGCTGTGGGAGTTTCCCAAATTTGTTGATGTTACGATGCAGGGATGATGAGGTCGTGTCCAATGGCCAATGGAAATTACACGCACCTGACCCAACATTTTCCTGACATGACGTCACCGTATGTCCTTCTAACTTGAAAACACAGACCCGAGAGGGAAATTAGACCATCAACTGCTGGATTAATTTCTTGGTGTGGATGACCAGTACCTATATACCTTGGAAGGGTAGTCTCCCATCGTCATGGCTCCACTGACTTTTTGGCCGTGAGTCAACCGGTCGCGTCGCCCCTGGGCCCCACATCTTCTGACTGCACTCGCTAGCAATGGCTCGCCGGTCACCTTTGGCGTTTGTGTTGGCGCTCTTGGTGTCTCGGTGTCACCCTGGTGGTTGGGGACTAAGAATAAAACCGTAGTTGCTATGGACATGTTTGGACATGTTTGGACATGTTTGGACATGTTTGGACATGTTTGGACATGTTTGGACATGTTTGGACATGTTTGGACATGTTTGGACATGTTTGGACATGTTTGGACATGTTTGCAGTTGCCAATTCAATCCAATTCCTGGATTATATATATATATATGAACATATGGATTTATGAATGAATTATTATGCCCATTGGACTTCATATTTTCCGGGTGACCTTAAGGTTTGTTCCCTTTTGGACAGGCTGCAATCTTGTGCCAGGCCATACATTTCATTCCCGGTTCCTTGGAGATCACACCCCATGTCCACAGACTATATAAATGAAGAAAAACACCAAAAAAGAGGTCAACAATTCCACTTCTAAAGGTTTCCAAAAGTATATAGAAAACATCAAACATCAAACATCAAATTCAGGGACTTAGAGACTTAGTTTCCCCATATTTTCCCCATTCCAAATAGCCCGCTCCAAGGGTTCCCAAGGGTTCCCCGGAGGCGCTGCTGTGCGCCCCAGCCTTCCTGATGCCTGGCAAGATGGGAGCGACCGTGACCGAAGAGAAGAGTCAGTTGCTGGCCGCAGGCTTGGTGCTGCCGATGATGAAAGTTGGGTTAATACACTGTTTTTTTTTTGGCATATATTCCATATATATATAGATTATATATATATAGATTATATATATATGAATATATAATATAAGAGAGACAAACAAACAGATAAATAAATAAACAAATAAATAAATAAATAAATATATATATATATCTATCTATCTATCTATCTGGGTGGGTGTGTGTGTGTGTGTTTTGGATCGTTTTTTTTTACATATATGTCACGGGAGAAATGGTGGGAAAAGGGGCGGGAACGACCCGGTCGCCAGGTGGTGCTTTGATGGTGGCCTCTATGCCCGCACCTGCCTATGCCGGTGGCATGTTTTTGGGCGGCCATGGTTGGGTAGGTGTCGGCCTGGTCCCGTAGCAAAATGCCGGGAAAAATGGGGGATTTATGATCCTTATGATCCCTCATCATGAAGTGTGTGTGTGTATATATATATATATATATCTACTATAATGATATATCAGGTGTCAATGAATTGCTTGGCTATTTCGTATGATTGCTATCCTCACTTTTGGGGAAACCACTTGATGTATGTGACAGTGACTTTCCCAAGTGGTAGATGAATCTCCATGACCCACTGGGCTGGACCACTGAGCCTAGGTTTGACTTCGGCCTCACCCTGCCTTTCGTGGCCCTGTCCTTCCTCACTATGATGTTCGTGCCATGGCCTGAACCAATGGTGTCGTTGCAGGCTATGGTGGTCTCACCTGGGAAAAATTGTGTGACCCAACATCCAGTGGTTCACCACTTTCCCAAGGTAAACACAACAATAAACACTCCCCAAAATCACCATAAATGGGTTCTATAAACCATCCCCAAATGGTAGGTTTATTATTGGGTTGCCCTCTTTGAGGGTATTCGCCATTTTTGAGACACACTCACCTTGCATTTTGAGACTCGCCATAGGTGCTGAACGCCCTGTGGTATGCTCCCATGACGGAGGTCTGGACGCTTTCTGCACGTTGCGCCATCGCTGGCTGGTTGTCCAGTTGGAAAAAATCAACACGTGGTCATGTCGGGGTTTCCATCAATGGCACCGCAATAGCTGGATGGTTTATTTCATGGACAATCCCACTATTCAATTGATGATTTAGTGTACCGCCAAGCCCCACCCATTTTTTTAGGGTTGAACCCATGTCATGTATCATGAAATTTCGATGGTGTCATCAGGCGAAACATGTTCTGTTGAACTACAGATAGCCAATGGCCGTATGGATTTTCCCTAAGAAAATTGAGTCAATCGCCAGCATTTCCAGAAAAATGATGGGTGTTTCCTCACACACTTGGATAGTAAGTTTTATGATCTGTGGGCGAGATTTTCCCCCAAGATGATGACCTTCCAAGATGACGATCAGGATTACCTCCCGAAGAAAATTTATTAGATTGAAGGGAAACGCGAAATCGAAAATCACGCTTATCAAATTATGAAAGTCGGCTTTCCACCAGGTTTTCCATTTTGGCCATGACTTGGAGTTTCCCAGAAAAAACGGACCCAAGTCGTCACAGCGTTCGCTTTGGGGCACAGGAGGTGGATGAGCGCAACGCCAAGCTTCTGCAGACCTTGTCGGAGGCTACAGACATGTTGGCGAAGGCTGATGAGATGCAGGTCATTTTTGGTGGGCCCGAGGGTGAGCGGTGCGTTTTTTTCACGACTATTCGTTGAAAATCATCCAGGTCCTCAGGTGGCACCTGGATGATTTTCCGACGGAGTTGTCCTCATTGATAGCTGGATAGTCACCGTACTCGTCGAAAAACCATGCAAAACAGGGAGATGAATCTAACAAAACAAGGTAGTTTTTGAGCTGCAAGCCTGTGATGGAGTCAAGAACTAACGATGGTAGGCTGGGATGGAACAGTTGCGAGTAGCAGGTTCAGCTTGAGGTGAATCTCAGATTTGGTGAAGAAAATGCGAATCTAAATCAGTGTGGCTCATACAATATCAGTATAAATTATAATATATGGTGTATAAAAAATGTATTGTATATATGTTGAAACTCAAAGATTCAATAGTAACAAAAGACAATTTCCAGCCCAAAGTGATGCCTAAGTTTGGCTCGCGGGACCCCACATGATCCTAGTGGCCGTGTTTGTGGGTCCTTTGCTACTTATCTTGGAGTACAACTGGATATCTTGGATTGTCATCCCCAAAAAAAACACCATCTATCCACATGCTGCTAGAATAAAAAAAACATGATCCCAACAGTTGCACTAACATTTATCCAACATTTATCCACAGATTTTTCTTTAACATTCATACATTAGACTGGATTCAAGATATAGCAACCGACATTTATCCAACATTTGGATGTCAGTGACACCGGGGTTGATTTATCCAGAAATTCAATCAGCATTTATCAACCTTCGCCTTCCAATAGGTGCAGTACACGGCCGATATCAAGGAGGCACGGGAGAAGGCTGCCAAGGACGGATGTCACTCACTCAGCAATATTAGTTGTGTTATCTCTCACTATTAGCATATAATACATATATATATATAATTATATATACATATCATTAAATACATTCATAATGACATTTCTTGACGGAAACTATGCTTGTCTGGTTTTTCCGGCTTCTGAACATGTATTGTGTTTGGTTCAGTAAAATTTCAGGGATGTAGCAACTGAAAACCGGCAAAGAAAAATCGACAACAAACAACCTGATTCTTTTCGATGATTTCTTTGGGGCTGCTTTTAAGCACTCACTAGTTTGTGCTTGGTGGACCCATCTAACAAGTGAGCATCCGTTTGGTGCAATCTCCATCAATCTGCATTTTGGTGTCCCAAAATAGATCCCCCAGTAACGTCTGGATATGTGTGTATTTCAAACATCTATCATATATCTATCCGAAAACTGGAGTCTATTTTTTTGATCATTTCTATATTCAGATGATATTATCCATGGATGATACTATCATATTTATCCATATATCATCATTTCATCCGATATGATCATTTATCATCATTAATCTATTATATCATGTATAGATCATATTTATCAACACACATGTATACATATATATATATATATAATCATTTGTAATAGATGATATAATAGATAAATGATAGTAGACATGCTATATATGACATCATCGTATTACTGGTTGGTGGTTTGGAACATTTTTTATTTTTCCATATAGTGGGAATGTCATCATCCCAACTGACGAACTCCATCATTTTTCAGAGGGATTGAAACCACCAACCAGCAGTAGTGGGGTTGTAAATCAACATTCTATCATTGGGGTTGTTATACATGATATAATAGATAAATGATTTTAAAGATATGCTATGTATGACATCATCGTATTACTGGTTGGTGGGCCGGTTGGCCGCTGTCGACCGCTGGATGTTGCGTTGCGCTGGGACGACATTCAGGAGACAGAGCAAGACCTTGGATGCCTTACCGTTGGCTTGCAGATCAGAAGAGTTCCCAAAGGTTTTCATTTCCACTTTTGGCAAATAGCAGGTGCCCAAGACGGGCGACGTCGAAGACCAACGTCGTGCGCAAAGGAAATGTGAGAAATGGTGGTTTGGAACATTTTTTATTTTTCCATATATTGGGAATGTCATCATCCCAACTGACGAACTCCATCATTTTTCAGAGGGATTGAAACCACCAACCAGCAGTAGTGGGGGGGTTGTAAATCAACATTCTATCATTGGGGTTGTTATACATTATATAATAGATAAATGATTTTAAAGATATGCTATGTATTACATCATCGTATTACTGGTTGGTGGTTTGGAACATTTTTTATTTTTCCATATATTGGGAATGTCATCATCCCAACTGACGAACTCCATCATTTTTCAGAGGGATTGAAACCACCAACCAGCAGTAGTGGGGTTGTAAATCAACATTCTATCATTGGGGTTGTTATACATGATATAATAGATAAATGATAATAGATATGCGATATGCTATATATGACATCATCGTATTACTGGTTGGTGGTTTGGAACATTTTTTATTTTTCCATATATTGGGAATGTCATCATCCCAACTGACAAACTCCATCATTCTCAGAGGGATTGAAACCACCAACCAGCAGTAGTGGGGTTGTAAATCAACATTCTATCATTGGGGTTGTTATACATGATATAATAGATAAATGATAATAGATATGCGATATGCTATGTATGACATCATCGTATTACTGGTTGGTGGTTTGGAACATTTTTTATTTTTCCATATATTGGGAATGTCATCATCCCAACTGACGAACTCCATCATTTTTCAGAGGGATTGAAACCACCAACCAGCAGTAGTGGGGTTGTAAATCAACATTCTATCATTGGGGTTGTATCATGATATATAGATAAATGATTTTTTAAAGATATCTATGTATGACATCATCGATTATTACTGGTTGTTGGTTATACATGATATAATAGATAATGATTTAAAGATATGCTATGTATGACATCATCGTATTACTGGTTGGTGGTTATACATGATATACATCATCTTTACTGGTTGGTGGTTATACTGATATAATAGATAAATGATTTTAAAGATATGCTATGTATGACATCATCGTATTACTGGTTGGTGGATATACATGATATAATAGATAAATGATTTTAAAGATATGCTATGTATGACATCATCGTATTACTGGTTGGTGGTTATACATGATATAATAGATAAATGATTTTAAAGATATGCTATGTATGATATCATCGTATTACTGGTTGGTGGTTATACATGATATAATAGATAAATGATTTTAAAGATATGCTATGTATGACATCATCGTATTACTGGTTGTTGGTATACATGATATAATAGATAAATGATTTTAAAGATATGCTATGTATGACATCATCGTATACTGGTTGGTGGTTATACATGATATAATAGATAAATGATTTTAAAGATATGCTATGTATGACATCATCGTATTACTGGTTGGTGGTTATACATGATATAATAGATAAATGATTTTAAAGATATGCTATGTATGACATCATCGTATTACTGGTTGGTGGTTATACATGATATAATAGATAAATGATTTTAAAGATATGCTATGTATGACATCATCGTATTACTGGTTGGTGGTTATACATGATATAATAGATAAATGATTTTAAAGATATGCTATGTATGACATCATCGTATTACTGGTTGGTGGTTATACATGATATAATAGATAAATGATAATAGATATGCTATATATGATTATATATATATGTTTTATATGACATCATTTTATTATATCTTCTCATAGATCTCATTTTTTCATCAGATCCCTGTTAGGCCATCCCTTCGATCCCGCCATCTCTTCGCCGCTGCCACCAGGAGTTGGCCGACGCGCGCAAGGCCACTGAGGAAGCCATCGCCAAGGAAGCGGCCGCCGCGGATGCGGTGCGAGAGGCAGAGGCGCCGCGGATGGGGAGTGCTTCGGGATTTTTCATGGTGATTTGATGGTGAGTTTAGCAGGATTTTCTGGTGATTTTGATGGTGATTTTACTGATTTTGATGGTGATTTGATTGGGGATTCAGTGGTTTAATGGTAATGTTTATGGTGGTTGAATGGGATTCAATGGGATTTTATGTGGTGATTTAATATGGTGATTTTAATGGATGGTTATATTGGGTGATGTAATGGGGTGATTTAGTTGGAGTTAACCAACAAAACATGGGGATAGGAATGGGAATTACCCTACTGTATATTAGCAGTTTGCTTTGGTATAGATGGCCCACTTATATATACAAATATATATAGATATGTATATATGATTTATATAGCTATTCATACTGATGCCTATGTGATGTTGTGTCCATCAGGAACTCTCACTCGATTCATGATGTCCATTGCAAACTCTTAAATTACCATACCAGAGGGTTGGTGGTGAACAAAACCCAGTGTGATCAGAAGTTCCCCTGGTTATTGGCTTATCAATGCTTGTCACAGTCTTAATTGTGTATAAATTTGATGGGCTTCTGCCATTTTGAATGATGAGTTGATCCTAAGCTTTCTCATTCGGAACGGGGTGATAAAAATGGTTTAATGATGGGTTGATGGTGATTTATCTCAATTTTGAACGGGGCTATCCAAATATCCCATGCTTAAGTATAGGTGAACTATAATGAACTATAGCTATTCTTACCAAGCAGTTACGATTTGTGTGATCCTACAAGTAGAGAATTTTGGGGGGATCCAACAGCGAATGCCACCCTAAACCGCACATATAAAGTAGTAGTTTTCCATTAAACCCGTTCTATCCCATTGATGAGGCGTTGAATTTTTGCGTTTAAGATTTACCCGGCCTGGTAAACTAACAGTTTGCTATTGAACATGGCCATTTATAGTGAGTTTTCCCATTAAAGATAGTGATTTTCCATAGTTATGTAAACGTTTACCAGAGAGTAAGACTATACCATCTAGTTTTTTTTTGGAACTCATGAAGAACATGGTTGCTAACCTCCATCCTTTATGGGACTTATGGATCCTCTCCGTGTTGGCCACGGGGTCCAGGCCAACAAGTTCCGGGCAAAGTTGGACTCCGAGATGAAGGACAAGATGGCCAATGCCGAGGGCACCATCAAGGCGGCGCCGACCTTTTCACATGAAGAGCTGGTTGGTAGTTTGAAGCATCCCAATGGATAATCATCCCCTTGTAGTAATCATGACATATCATGACTATATTATTTGGATATCATTAACATATACTGTGTATATATATATAATCGCATTTTTTAATGTGTTTCTTCAGCGGTTTCAATGTGTTCCATTCATCTCCGGTCCAGTTTTTCGATCCCAAGAGGCTCCACCAAGCTTCGAGGTGGGATTTTTGGAATCTCCGGTGTCGCCCCAGGAGAGACAGAAGGACTTTGTGAAGCAGTCCCTGGCGGCCGTCGGCCTCTGAGCAACGAGCTTGCGACGCGGGGCTGTGAGTCGTCACAAAGACGCGACGCGAACGAAAGGGGAGACCTTGGACCGGAGAATAAAAAGTGCCCCAAGACGTGGGGAGATTTTTCGGTTTCTCTGAAAATCAAATTGAGAAATCTGAAATGTCCCAAAACGAACAATCTGGGGTAGTTTTTATTATTTAGGGGAGGTTTCGTAATAGGATTTGATTAGTTATGGATTATGATTGTTCAAATGGACCCCCTCGTGCGAGAGGTAAATCATCTCACCACTTTTCCAACGGGCCTGAGAAGCTGAGAATTGGTCCAAGATTTTCCAAGGTTTTTGTAGAGAGCTCGCCTCAGTAGTCAAACGTTGACTCTGGGGTCTGGTCCACAGGACCCAAGTTTGGACATTGATGACATTGAGTCAGGAGTCACAAGACATGGTTTGAAGGTGTGCTTGCAGATAAACTGTCCAAGAGTCATGCTTTGATATTCTCACAGGCGCGGATCCTGTTGAATGATGCCACTTTTTTCCCATTTCACCTCGCCGCAAAGAGCGCGGACAAAAAAAGCGGCACGGATGCCACGACTTCCTGGGGCGAAGCATGGAGATCCACTAGATTCCAGTGGTCGGATATCCCGAAAATATGCCGGATATGATATTGGTCAAATCGTTGTCATTTTGTAGTTCCCCCTTACTATCCATTATTTGGTGAACAAATCCTTCAGATATATAATTATATATGATATATATGATTATATATGTATATATATATTTTTATGGATGGGTGTATCATATACCCATGTGACATGTGAGTGTATAGAATACACATAGGTCTATGGAATCCCAATCAGACCTGTTTCTACAACGAGTCTACGATACCGGCGTCGGGGTCCGGCAATGACTGGCTGATGGCGTTCGGGACTGTCGGCGTTACAGCGGTAATCATCCGTTTTGGTTGGCAGTATATTTGGGATGATATATGTGTGTATCTACACACACACACATATATATATACACATTATGCACATGACCATGGATATGCTATATAATGATTCGTCCAGGGACTTGATGGTTGAATGACGGCATTGCTATGGTTCAAGGACGGCGCGTTCAGAAACCCAGAGACGCTTCAAATTTCACAGCTGCGATCCACTCCTGTTGATGATTTTCGTGGGGGGTCATACTTATACGATCCAATTTCTGTGGGGATCAGAATCCAAACAGCCACAGCAGAAAATTCACCTGGCTTAACGAGTGTCACCCCCATTAGTTGCAATGCTCGGAGATTCCAGTGCGAGGCGGACATGGACGGAGGGCGGCACGGTGGAACTAAACCCTAAATATCAGTTGGGGTACCCACATTTATATGGATTACTATAGATTACTCTAGATTTCTGTTAAACTACTGTAGATTGTTCGATTACTAACTAAACAGTTTTCTATTCTACACTACTATAAACTACTATTAAAGTTGGTACCCCCATGTACGTACCTCCAAAAAAAAAAACAAACTGAGGCTTCATCGACCAAACTGTGCCTGAGTTGAGCATTGAGTTGAGCCAGGATGGAGCATGGTGCCGGTGCCGGTGCATATGGCAGGCGAGTTATGCAGGTTTCATGGTGGTTTCCCCCAGGCTGCAGGTTTCATGATGAAAATGTACCAGGAATTTCCAAGGCAGAGCGGTTCGGATCTGAAAGGAGCTCAAACGGCAGTTATGTATGGCATACTGATTTCCTTGATTGGTTGTCGACTGTTTGCGGTTGTTTCTGGTGAAATTTACCCCTTGACCTCTTGACTCACCAGAATTTGAGTATGTCAAAACGTGGGCGGTAGTTCCAGATGTGTAGCATATGTGATGTACATCCCTTGCCGTTGGGGATGTTGATTTGTTGACTCAACCACCAGATGAATCACTGCAGGTATCCTCTGTTGGTGAAGATTCCGCGCGCTGAAATGCTTGGGAGCACCGTGGGGTTGGGCTTCTCAGGGTCCATGGTGGGTCACGATAAAGTTGATCAAATTCAACGCAGCTGTCATCACATATCCAAGCATTATCCAAGCAGTATAGGAGTTTTGAATGTCATGTTACCAATGATAGTTACTCCGTTGGTGGTTTCAGCCTTGTTTTCGACCTTCCAATAAAGTGGGATGAGGCGCCATGTGCGCCACTGCAGGTTCCGGCACACGGAATACATCATTGAGGTTGATGATTGTGGGAAGGTGTATACGCGCTCGCGCAGGCGGGTGGAAGGCAGCTGTGGAAAGGAAGGTCTAGATGGTTTTCTCCCTGGAGAGCTGCAGGATTTTCTGGTATCTCCACCTTATTTGGAGGTTCCTAAAATGGGGTACCCCTGAATCATCCATTTATAGATGGATTTTCCATTATAAACCATCCATTTTGGGTATCTCCCATTTATGGAAACCTTCATTTGAGAAGCCCTGCTGGAAAAGGTACACCATGTTTGCTTGGCTACATGCCGAACTCCGCCACAGAGAGCTGGCTTGCGCCCTGCCGGGACCTGAAGGATACCTTCAGCAGATTTTCAGGAACATCCCCCTAAGAAATGAATTTTCTTAATGTGAAAATCATCTATAAATATCTATAAATGGTGAATTTTCCAAATGTGGGACTGGAAGCTCAATTGCTGTCCAGCTGAGAAATCATCAGTTGAACCAGTGAAGTGCCCCATTTATTGTCCAAACTCCACAAATGATGCATGAAACAGTGCTGAGTGGCTGGGATGAGTTGCAGGCCTTCTACCATTTATTACCATTTATTGCTTTTGATGATGCAATGATGATGCATTTTGCGAGTCGTGACCGTGGCTTTGCGTTCGATTCAAAATCAGCGTTGCACGTTGGGATAGCTTTTTTGAAGGGGAACTACAATGCACTATAGATATAATATAATATATAGATATAATATAATATATAGATATTAGATGATATTTGAATTAATTAGTATACAATATAATGTATTATGTATTATCAGCCCACATGTTCCATTGGAAATGAACGTGCCGAGAGGCCGGAGTTACCACCCAAGAAGGTCTTGGGCAACCGCGAATCGGCTCGGAGTCTCAAATTCATCGAAGTTGAAGATCCGTACAAAGTCACAGATTTCATGATTTTTAGTAGGGGCTTTTATGGTTGATTTGGTGGAGATGTTCTGGTGATTTTATGTGATCTTCTGGGAATGGGATCTGATCTAACTAACAATACGGATGATGGGTATATCCAAAAATGGTGGATGCCCAAAAGTAACATGTCAATGGAATCATGATGATAAACAATGGCGCACATGAACGTGTGTGAAACATCAGCACCCTGAGGCGTTTGTGGAGAGACGGAAACAAATGTTGGAGGAGACTGCAGCCTGGAGGATGTTGGAGGGAAATCTCTGGAGATTTTCCCAAGTGCTTTTTGGATCGCCAGTTGGAACATGTTGGGACCTGGCTGTTTGCAGGTTCCCAAAGATTTGCTGCGGAGGTAGTTGGAATCGCTGTCAAGGCAAGGGGAGTCCCCTTGTTGACAGGATTATTTGAAGGCGCTGCTGATGTTGCCGGCCGTGATTCAGGCCCGGTCTTGGACTGATTTTTTGCTGCTGGGTTTGGCGAAAGGATCAAGGGGTGCCAGGATTTCTCAGTTTTCCACACTTCAAGAGATGCAGCAATGATCTAAGAAGCAGGTTGTACAAGAGTGAAACAACCATTTTTCGATCTTGAAATCCCCATATTTTCCCCAATTTTTCGCCATTTTTTCCCCAATTTTTTCCCATTTTTCCCCATTTTCTCCGTTGTAAATCCCCATGAACATCTCATTTTCAAGGCAGCCTTAATGGCTTGCCATCGCGGCCCAGGATGGCATGATTTGGGCCTTTCTGGATGCGGACGAAGCAACTGCGGTGGTGCCCAGGCGCTTATGAACCTTGGGACGTTCATGAGATTTTATCGGATTTTAAAGTCTTATATATTAACATACTGGACTCAGGTACAGTAGAGTGTTAGAATCTTCAATATCTGATATGAGCTTGTTCGATAAGTCTTTTTTGTACTGTTCGATGCTGTTTCTATTTCTTCTATTTCTGTAGATTTTTGCAACCAAAACATCCAGCGCTCTCTATTTCAGGACAGATCCCCATGGATTGGTTTTTCTTTGCGCATGTTTTCTGGCCTCATTTTGGCTGAGTTCCTATCCAAATGTTTGATCGTACATGTTGGTTCGTATCCCCCAACAACATCCCAATTCCATGGTGAGGTTCATAGTGCCAAAAAAACCATCAGCAAATCTGGAGTCCTCTCATGGATGCGCATCCCAGACAGCAACCAGTTATCAATGGCTTATACCATGATATAGTGATATACCCCAGCAAGTATAGAAATATGTATGGTCACCCCTCCCACCAGAACCTACCTTTAGTATATTTGTATATATATATATTAAATAAACAAATAAGTTTGATAAATAAATAAATAACTGACTAAATAAATAAATAAATACGTGGATCAATCACCAGCTACAAACCATTGACTAATCATTGACCACCTCGTCAGTGCGTAGGTTCCTCTGCCGCCAAGCCACCCACCCCGCGGCGGAGAAGTGTTTGAGCGCCTTGAAGCGTGCTGTGGCGGAGAAGCAGGTGACCTGGCTGCCATGTGAAGCTATCATGACTGGGGATGGTTGAAATTCCACTAAAAATGGTAATGGAATGGGGATGGTTTATCACTGGGTTTACCACGTACTGGTAACTTGACTAGTTGGTTACTCGCCAAAATGATCCAACATGATTAGTAAACCCAAGAATGAACCAGACAAACTATATATAGTTTTACCATTTGGGGTTGTGTATAAAGCCTGACAATTTAACATTGACAGATTGATTGGGTGTTTTTTTTGGTGTTTATATATACCCAAATATACCCATGTTATGTCGGCGGGTGGTCAGGTCACGCATGCTTGCGTGAACCATGAGATGAATGCCGGAGAGTGTGTTTACCACGTTTGACAGGATATGTTTCATCGACAATGGCTCAACATGGATGGATGTACGAAAGATTGCAGCCTCAATATT
The DNA here is from genome assembly GCA_947184155.2 of Cladocopium goreaui. Taxonomy (NCBI): domain Eukaryota; class Dinophyceae; order Suessiales; family Symbiodiniaceae; genus Cladocopium; species Cladocopium goreaui. The sequence continues at coordinate 120,162 of CAMXCT020001520.1, forward strand.
ATCCCAAGTTTGACAAGCATTGAGCACAACTCAGCCCCTAAAATGGCCGGCTGAACATCAAAAATGACCAAGCACTCGAGTTCGGAGGTTCTTAAATTTCAGCACCAAGGGTTGCCCACCTCTCCGATATGTAGGGCCTGTAGGGGATGCGCATTGCCGCATCAACCAGGATGATTCATCCCAAGCCGGGAGTCACCCAACATGGCTGGAACATCCACTGAAATCCACTGGTTCAGGATGATTTTCCCGTTTGGATCGCAAAAATTTTCCATTTTCCATTTTTTTTAAACAAATCTGAATTTCTGCCTGGAGTTTTTTGGGAGATCAGCATTTCCCATCCTGGGCCCTTTTTGACACCGGGAATCCATGGGAATCCCCATCCCCCGTGGCCCTGTCGGGCGGATCAGGAAGAAGTCTTTCGGCTCTGCGATGCCACGGTTCTGGAGGAACTGGCCAAATTCGCCCGGGCAGAGGCCACCGAGGTGCCGAGATGGGTGAATTCCCATGGTGATGGACGTTTTTTCTATATGGGTATGGGTCAATACCTATAGATACATTTTAGTGGGATGAACATCCATTTACCAGCTATTTTGGGGTTCACTAGGTACCAGGGTTTTGACCCATCCCCATATGTTTCTTGAGGTTTTTTGAATGTGTGAAGGAATATGATGCGTTTGAATTATTCTATAAGATTCCGTCAAACTTGCGTATAAGTAAGCATTGGAGACTGGCTTTTGCATGAAATCTCCTAAAACGATAGGGGACTCACAAGAATAAACCATACAGTTTGCATTTTCTCTGTGTGCGCACGTAGGTTGTTTGAATCACAGGGTACGGAAGTTGGATTTGAGTTTCCTTGAAGCCATTTGAGTTGAGAAGATCAGGTGTCAACAGTATGGCCTGGAAGAGAACTCCAGTGCGTTGTGAATTTTGAGGGGAAGACACCGGGACAAGTGTTTTTTTAATGATTTTGAGATGGATACAGAGAATTCACAATAGTTGGGGTTGAAGAGTGTGGTTACAAGGTCTCGTTGATGGCTTATAAACAGGAAGCATCTTTGTTTGGGTTTCCAAGTGCGCTCCTTCAAAATGCTGGTTTTGGCAGCTTGAAAGCAAACCTAAGACGCACACTTTTACTGGCCTTCACCAACCCTCCTTGTACCAACATTGGCTTAGTCGTGGTTGGCATCCGTGTTACTAGCTATCATTGCTGCAATGATTTCCTGGTCGTTCTCAATGCTCCATCAGTTTTGTCTTTTAACCCATACCTAGATAGAAACAAATATGATAAAGTCCCAGAATTGCTTTAAGGATCTTTAAGGAAAAACATGCAGGACACCACCATATTTGGGAATAAAAACCTGTAGTAGTTTCCGGTTTTTGATTTTCCCTCAAAGAATCCATCGATAAAGCCTTCCATCAATGAATCACCCCTCATTGCTCCATCCTTGCCCTTGCCTCAGCCTATGGTGACGGGCCAGACACAGGCGGGGCGGCATGGGATGTCAATCTCAGTGGATCCTATCACAAAGGATACGCTTAGCAGGCTTCAAACACAGACCTGTAGAATATAGAGCATGATATATGAGATCACACAGATGCATAGCCAGCAAAATCACCTCCATAAAGTCAGAAGACTCATTCAAATCCCACAAGCACCTTATTGGCCATTAATTTGCCAGGTGCGATTGAAGAATCGTGCCAAGCTGTGTTTCATTTTGCTTGGATCTCGGAGTCTTGGGGGCTGATTTTCCACACAAAACCGAGTGCTAAAGGATAGCACCATATTGATGAAACCATCCCATTAACCACATCTGGGGCTATTACAAATCATCCCAGTCATACAGGGACCAACACACTATTCTGGAACATGTGTGTCGGGATATCTTGTGTGTATATGTGTGTATTGAGTATTTGCCGTTGTTTCAGGGACCCTTTTGGTTGACCCACCTTTCCTTCCCCAGCGATTGGCAACTACAAGCTGTGCCATGCAATGAAAAAGGTGACTTTCTTACTCTGACAGTCATGGGCATGTGACATCCCTAGGTACAAGGTGATCAACTATGATCGCGCTCGGCACAAGTTGGTGCAGTCAGACGTGTGGGGCAGCCCTGGGTCTTTGTGAAACACAACTTGTTCGACCCAAGACCTTCTTTTCAAAGATGTTTTGGGAACCTAGATCACCATGATGGCAAGTATTGGATCTATTCATGGTTTTTGGGTCCCAATGATGTGATAAAAATACTGTGAATCAGGATGGTCCAAGGCACAGGACCTTATGGGCTGTTGTGGATGGTTGTGGGTTGTGACCTTGTCAGTCTTATCCTTCACTTATGATCATGAAAGGTGCTTGGAATACTACGTCTTAATATAATATCTTGGTACGTATGTTATATACCTGTGATTCTATGTGACTGTATATATAATATATAATATAATATAAACATATATGATATTTCTGTATATAATATGACTATATGCAATACAACGATACATAACATAAGTATATAAGTAAATGGGTACAAGTCAAAATACAATCAAGGCGCAGGGCCCTTCTCCACGATCCATACCCCACGATCCATGCCTTGATCCATACCCCACCGTGCAATGCGATCCATACCCCACGATCCATACCCCCAATCATCCATGATTAAAAAGAACTACTTATAATATTTTATAATTATATAAACATCAACGATATACAATTATACAAACATCCTTCTGATCATAGAAATGATTACATCTCAGAGGTCTTGTTTGGTTCTTTTATGGCGCTACGAGGTTTGGCGCCTTGCTGGCACTCTTATGTCGGGCCACTGACGACGAGGCGGTTTAACGGTTTCTGTTTAAAATGGATGGGGAATCCCCAACGGATTCAGTTAGCCAATTGAGGATAACTGAGGATAATTACCCTCTGGTTATGTCAAAATAGCTATTGAAAATGGCCATTTATAGTGGATTTTCCCATCAAACATGGTGATTTTCCATAGTTATGGATGCTAAATTATCACCAATCCTCTAGGGGGCAATAGAAAAAAGAAGATTTATGATAGTTGATACTGGATTCGTGGTCTTTAGTCCCTTCCCAAGAATTGAGAATCACTATGAATTCTCACCAAAATATCTATTAGTCATTGTCAACCAATCTATTCCCATAGATAATATATCCATTCAGGGTGGTAATATTATTTGATTCCCAATAATTTAATAATCAATAATCATCATCGATCAAGTTTTAATAAGCATCGTTTATCTATGTCAATTAATGTTATTCAATTTAATGTCAATCAATTATGATCCATTCCCCAAATCCCAATGGACATAATCCCCGAATAGATTTAGTTTAGTACTAAATTTGCAAAAACAACATGTGGTATACCTAAACTTTACCATCGAATAAACGAGAAAATGATGATCAACCATATGTCGTAAATCAATTCTGGGCTACGAGGTTTTCAGACAAAACCAAATAGGGGTTCTCTGAAAAGGAACTTGATTCCACCAATGGATCGCAAAGTACTCCTCCCATTCTTTGAATGGCCATAAATTAAAGTGGGGTGGCCCCCCATTTTGATACAAACCTGAACAGTTATGTTCATTCCATTCACATGTGAATTTACAAAAGATGTTTCTCAGCAGACTTTAATCCATTGACAGTCGTTGTTCTAGTGGACGCAAGGCCCAAAAGACCGATGTTGGGGCTATCTAATGGACACTAGACATCCGGATGATCAACTTCGCCTATTCATTGCGGATGATCAAAACACAAAAAAAAAAACATTCCAGTTTGTCCGACAAAATAAAGGCTTTTTTCCTGTCCATAAATCCCCTGGTTTGTTATGAAGATGTTGGGGAAAAGTGTCATTGAAATCCATGGTTTGTTATCATTTTTCCCTATGAAAATTATGCCATAACTTGGGGGCTCATGGACCCCAGGGCCCCATTTCCTGCGGACCTGACCTGTAGATGGAGCTGGAAATGGCTGCGGAGCAGCACAACAGCCCGGCACCCGGGGTTTTCGAGGCGGTGGTAAACCCAACGACTTACCCTTTTTTCGTGGCCCGAAGTCTGGAAAAAATATCTCCAAATGGTAGTGGTAAATGCTGCTATTTTTGGGGGGAGGGTTTGACCCAGTCAAATTTTGCATGAGAACCCGCACAAATTTAGGCATGAATTCCCCAAACGATCAGTTGATTGGAATTGAAAACCCAGATTTGCATCCTGCCGCCCCTTGAGGTTTTTGGGCCTCAAAGTGTGTGAGGTCGTTGATACAGGACCAGAAGGGATCACCTTTTGATGGATTCTTGAACTTACCCAGTATAGGTAGGGGTAATTCAGCCTTTTACCACTTTGGGAAGAGTGGAAACAGACAATGAAAGCTTGCCTTTTGCCGAAGATTCCATTCATGTTTCGGATGCGGTCAATTGAGCGTCCAGTCGAGCGTGTTTTTCCCAGGAGACGAATGGGGAAGCGCTCCTCTACTTTTGCCAACAGGCGTCGGCAGCTGGATCTTCCTAGCAGCTGAATGGCATGACGCAAGGGGTTGATGGCACTGAGAAACTTATCATTATAGAATTCACTTTTTCCTGAGAGGGAAGGGTTTGGGAGAACCATTTTCGGAGCACTTTTTGCCACCTGCAGAGGAGGGAGCTGTGAATGCCCTGAGGGCTTTGGCTTCTTCTCAGGTGGGGTCCTAACCTCCGCAGGATGTTCCCCTCGCGTCCTTGTCGGGGTTCTAGATCCCAACCCGGTAGCGAACGGCAAAAAAAGGGAGATAAATGATCCACAGTTCTGGGAGAATTGTTCCAGCCATGTTTCTTTACCAGAGGGTAGTTTTGCAGTTATGAATGGCTAGCTGCAAGCTATATCCGAGTTATATCCAATATTTGTCCAGTTACATCCCGATATCGTCCAGTTCTATCCCAATATAAACCAGGATATCAATGATGATCAACCTTCTCCAATGGTTTTTATCCCAGCTATACCCTCAACATGGCAATGGAAAATCCACCATTAGGTTGTTGATTGTCCCAGCTTTTTTAACCTCCATGGCTAGTTCAGGGACTTCCCAGCCATGTTTGATGACGAGGGTATCTTCCAGTTAAGGGATGAACATCACCAAGCCCTCAGCGGGTGTCGAGGTCGATGCCCTTCACTCCCTTTGCGCCTGGGTTCTGTGGTTCGGCCTTCGCTGCCCCGGAGCGCCTTGGGTTTTTACGGCTGTCTGAAACGGGACCCCCAGGGGATGTTTCATGGGATAGAATGGCTACATCATGGGATAGCCAACAAGAGATCCAAGTCGTTAAGGTCATTTTTTGGGCTGGAAACCAATGGTGAAAAACATGGGGGTAGCCCGATTTTTGAGAAGCACTCATATGACTCAGGGCTCAAAAATGGGCACCAAGTGCCAAACAAAATTGGTGATGTTTACCAATTTTGTGAGTGAATGCTTTGAGCCATACCAGATAGAATTCGTTTTAAGATTCACTCTGGTTGATCCATTTGTTTGGGAGTTCTTAGGGACCACGTGGTGTCTATGTCTATGTTTCTGGATCACGCCTTCACTATGAAAACAAAGGCCCAAGGCCGAGGAGAGCTTCAACAGCATGGGCCCATGTCTGAAGACCCAAGGTACAATCCTATCTCAACAGCAGATACCATTGGTTATTGCAATTTTCTATCTTTTCCCACTATGCGGAATTTAATGGATATTAATGGCATTGTAGAGCTTCGCACACCGACGATGCCATAAGGGTTTTGTATAGCAGTGTGCGCGGTGTCGTCGTCGTCGTCGTGGTTGTTGTCGTTGCTGTTGCTGTTGCTGTTGCTGTTGCTGTTGCTGTTGCTGTTGCTGTTGCTGTTGCTGTTGCTGTTGCTGTTGTTTGGTTGTTTGGTTGTTTGGTTGTTTGGTTGTTTGGTTGTTTGGTTGGTTGGTTGGTTGGTTGGTTGGTTGTTGTTGTGGTCGTCGTCGTCGTCGCCGTCGTCGTCGTCGTTGTTGCTGCTGCCCCTGCAGCTCTTTTCTCACACGGCGACTGGATGGGTCGGGGGTTCGATTGGAGCACCGAAAAGTGGATCGCTTAGAGCACCGAAAAGTGGATCGCTTAGAGCACCGAAAAGTGGATCACTTGGAGCGCCGAAAAGTGACATAAGAGATACATAGCGTTGGAGTTCCATATATGCGCAGAGCCATATAGACGCATAAGAAGAGTTTACAATGCTTACAACGTATCAGGAACATGTGGCACGTTACTTGAAGAAGACAAACATGTTGCAACGTTGACTTGATGAAGATGTCAGGAACGTCTTGGATGTTACTTGAAGAAGATGTTGCAATTTAGCAGGAACGTCTTGCAAGTGACTTGATGAAGATGTTTGATCGTAGCAGGAACACCTGGCAAGTTATTTGAAGAAGAGTTTACAAATATCAGGAACGTCTTGCAAGTCACGCACAGAAGATGTTACAACGTATCAGGAACATCTGGCAAGTTACTTGAAGAAGATGTTGCAACGTATCAGGAATGTTTTGCAACTTACTTACAGAAGACGTTACAACGTAGGTGCTGGAGAGGGTCGTTTCGTTCCAATCCCTGTTCCATACCCGTTCCAGGTCCGTACCACTCAGATCTAGAGAGTTTCACTTTCTGTTGTGAAACTGTTGAGTACGTTCGAATCTTTCCATTCTTCTGCAACCGTAGAGCCCGTAGAGCCAGTAGAGCCCGTGGAGCCCGTGGAGCCCGCGGAGCCCGTGGAGCCCGTGCCGCCCGTGCCGCCCGTGCCGCCCGTGGAGCCCGTGGAGCCCGTGCCGCCCGTGCCGCCCGTGAGCCGTTGTCCCGTGAGCCCGTGGAGCCCGTGGAGCCCGTGGAGCCCGTAGAGCCCGTAGAGCCCGTAGAGCCCGTGGAGCCCGTGGAGCCCGTGGAGCCCGTAGTGCCCGTGGAGCCCGTGGAGCCCGTGGAGCCCGTGGAGCCCGTGGAGCCCGTGGAGCCCGTGGAGCCCGTGGAGCCCGTGGAGCCCGTGGTCGTTCAGAAGGGCTCTTCTCGAAGATGTTACAACGTATCAGGAACGTCCTGCAAGTCACTTGACGAAGATGTTACGACGTAGCAGGAACGTCTTGCCTGTGTGTGCACAGGAACATGAACGGTATTACCCCACCCCACCCCACCCCAGCGGTAACTGATCATGAAAGAGCAGTGCAGTGCGTGTGTCTGCAGGACAGCAAGAAAGATGATGAGGTTGCTGTGCCTGACTCCATTTCCCAGCCCCGTGTCCCCAAGTGTTACCCCAAAGGTGTGATTCTCTGGTGCTCTAAGTGATCCACTTTTTTGGTGCTCTAAGTGATCCCATGGTGCTCTAAGTGATCCGGTGCTCTAAGTGATCCACTTTCCGGTGCTCTAAGTGATCCCTTAACCGACTGGATGGGGATGAGCTCTGGTTTTCCTTCGTTCGGGGCTTGGCCCTTGCCTGGCTGCTTTGGTGCTTGCTTCCTTAGTGGCCTAGCGTGGCCTTGCTTGTTTACTAGCTTGGCATTGGCCTTACTTGGCCTTGCCCGGCCTTGCTTTTGCTTAGTGCTTCCTTGCTTGGCCTTGCTTGCTCTTGCTTGCTCTTTCTTGCTTTGCCTCGAATTCTTCCTTGCTTTGGCCTTGCTTGGCCGTGCGTTGCCTTGCTCGGCTGTACTGGGCAGCGCTTGGCTGTGCTGGGTCTTGCATGGCCTTGCTTACCCTTGCGTGGCTTCTTGCTTGGTCCTGCTGGGCCTTACTTGGCTTTGCTTGGCCTTACTTATCCTTGCTTGTCCTGCCATGTCCGATGTCCATTAAATATCCCAATGATATCTATTCTCCCATCAATCAATAATGTTTTTCTCCAGCAGAAAAACTTTGCAATGGGTTCTTTAGCCCAGATTGGCTCCGGTGCGATCGGGTGCCGCTTCAACACCAGGTTCCGGACAAGGTTCCGGAGGGTTCTGGTGCAGATACCTCGTGAGGTTCCGGAGGGTTCCGGTGCGGATACCTGGTGAGGTTCCGGAGGGTTTCGGTGAAGATACCTGCTGAGGCTCCGGAGGGTTCTGTGCGGTTCCGAAGGGTTCCAGTGCAGATACCTTGTGGGGTTCCGGAGGGTTGCAGATACTTGTGAGGTTCCGGAGGGTTCCGGTGCCAGATACTTTGTGAGGTTACGGAAGTTTCCAGTGCAGGTACTTGGTGAGGTTCCGGAGGGTTTCAGTGCAGATACTTGGTTAGGTTCTAGAGGGTTTTGGTGCAGGTACCTGGTGAGGTTCTGGAAGTTTCCGGTGCAGCTACCTGATTAGGTTCCGGAGGGTCTAGGTGAAGATGCGTGGTGAGGTTCCGGAGGGTTCCGGTGCAGATGCTTGTGAGGTTCCGGAGGGTTCCGGTGCAGATACTTTGTGAGGTTCCGGAAGTTTCCAGTGCAGGTACTTGGTGAGGTTCCGGAGGGTTTCGGTGCAGATACTTGGTTAGGTTCTAGAGGGTTTTGGTGCAGGTACCTGGTGAGGTTCCGGAAGTTTTCCGGTGCAGCTACCTGATGAGGTTCCGGAGGGTCTAGGTGAAGATGCGTGGTGAGGTTCCGGAGGGTTCCGGGGCAGATGCCTTGTTGAGGTTCCGGAAGGTTCCGGTGCAGAGACCTTGTGAGGTTCCGGAGGGTTTTGGCGGAGAAGATGCTTGGTGAGGTTCCGGAGGGTTCCGGTGCAGATACCTTGTGAGGTTCCGGAGGGTTCTGGTGCAGATGCTTTGTGAAATTCCAAAGGGTTCCGATGTTTTTTACGGGCTAACGCCCTGGTGCCGCCGACCCCCCTTTAAGGGGGGGCATGGATTGAGCTAGCTCAGAACATGAAGAAAGCAGAGCAAGCACGACGCAGCATTTAAGAATATCACGGCATATCTTATATGCAGTTTCAAGACCCGTAACAGATAGGCAGATAGGCTCCTTGAGCCCGGCCTTCGGCCCAGTGGAACGAAAAGTGCCCAACAGCCAACAGCAGTTTCAAGACCGGTAACAGATAGACTCCTTGGGCCTGGCCTTGCACCCAGCGGCAGTTTCAAGACCCGTAACATAGATTCCTTTTGCCTGGCCTTGGCCCAGTGGAACGAAAAGTGCCCCAGCGGCAGTTTCAGACCCGCAACAGATAGATTCCTTGTGCCGGGCCTTGGGCCCAGTGGAACGGCAAGTGCCCAACAGCAGTTTCAAGACCCGTAAACAACCTTGGGCCCAGTGAGCGAAGAGTGCCCAGAGAGACTCCTTGGGTCCGGCCTTGCCCAGCACCCGTAACAGATAGACTCCTTGTGCCCGGCCTTGCGCCCGGTGGTTGCGCCCAGTGGAACGAAAAGTGCCCAACAGCAGTTTCAAGACGCGTAAGAGATAGACTCCTTGAGCCCGGCCTTCGGCCCAGTCCAATCGATGAAAAGGGCCCAACAGCAGTTTCAAGACGCGTAGCAGATACATTCCTTGGGCCCGGCCTTGGGATCAGTGGAACGAACCGTGCCCAACAGCAGTTCCAAGACCCGTAACAGATAGATTCCTTGGGCTGAACCTTGGGCCCAGTGGAACCAACGGCAGTTTCAAGACCCGTAACAGATAGACTCCTTGCCCGGTGGCCCAGTGGAACAAAAAGTACCCAACGGCAGTTTCAAGACCCGTAACAATAGATCCTTGGGCCCGGCCGTGGGTGCAGTGGAACGACAAGTGCCCAGCGGCAGTTTCAAGACCCTAAACAACCTGGGGGGCCCAGTGAGCGAAGAGTGCCCAGAGAGGACTCTTGGGTCCGGCCTTGCCCAGCAACCGCAACAGATAGATTCCTTGTGCCGGGCCTTGGGCCCAGTGGAACGGCAAGTGCCCAACAGCAGTTTCAAGACCCGTAAACAACCTTGGGCCCAGTGAGCGAAGAGTGCCCAGAGAGACTCCTTGGGTCCGGCCTTGCCCAGCACCCGTAACAGATAGACTCCTTGTGCCCGGCCTTGCGCCCGGTGGTTGCGCCCAGTGGAACGAAAAGTGCCCAACAGCAGTTTCAAGACGCGTAAGAGATAGACTCCTTGAGCCCGGCCTTCGGCCCAGTCCAATCGATGAAAAGGGCCCAACAGCAGTTTCAAGACGCGTAGCAGATACATTCCTTGGGCCCGGCCTTGGGATCAGTGGAACGAACCGTGCCCAACAGCAGTTCCAAGACCCGTAACAGATAGATTCCTTGGGCTGAACCTTGGGCCCAGTGGAACCAACGGCAGTTTCAAGACCCGTAACAGATAGACTCCTTGCCCGGTGGCCCAGTGGAACAAAAAGTACCCAACGGCAGTTTCAAGACCCGTAACAATAGATCCTTGGGCCCGGCCTTGCGCCAGACCCCGCAAAGGTGGGGTCCTGCATTGCTGCCTTCAGCGGCGGGTGATCCCAGCCCGCCCTCCTATGCGTCGGCGGGCTTTTATGGCATAGGCGTTGAATTTTTATGGCAAAAACGCAGAAGCTTTCAAGCCGTTGGGGATAGCACCTGAATTTATTATCATATCATTAATGGGATATTAAAGGGAAATAATGGGATAGCCGCACTAAATATTCACTTAATATCTCAGTAATTTTCAACTTTTCAGGTCCATCTCAAGTGTAAAGATTTTGTGCTTCCCGTTCTGAGGTGGTTACAGCCCTCGCAGGAGCTGCTGGCGGAGGCGAGTGCGAACGGTACTGGATGGACGTGGGATAACATGGGTGAAATCACTCAATGTTCTTTCTGTAGGGCTACTTTTTTTTTGCTTTCCAGCCTAGTTTTGTGGCTTTTGTGGCTTCTGTGGCTTTTGTGGGTACCAACCCTAAATAGCCCTAAATAACATTAAATAAACCCTAAACCAACCCTAAATAGATTTTAGAGAAACCTAAACCAAGTATAAACCAACCCTTAATAAACCCTAAACCAACCCTAAATAACCCTAAACCAACCCTAAACCAACCCAAAAAAAACTCTAAACCAACCAACACTATGATAGCATCCAATGCCACTATTTAGATCCAACATGGTTGTGCCTCAACAATCGATGAACAGTGCAAATGGCAATTTTTAGCTCCAAAAATCAGCAAAGTACAGGTTTTTGCTCCAAAATGTAGCAAATAACAAGGAAAAGTGCCCCAGACTGAAAACAAAATACAACCAAAATTTTGCACCCTTTTAAGTGGGATAACATGGGTGAAATCACTCAGAGTTTTTTTTTCTATAGTGTACATGTGTATGTATTCTATCATATATATATATATGTATATGTATATGTATATGTATATTGACGAATAAATATATATATATATATTCTACATATTGAAAATATATTCTACAGATATTGAAAATATATTCTACATATTGAAAATATATTATATTCCATATATTACATTATATGTATATATATATATGCACATGTATTCTATAGACTTATTTCTATATTGTTTTTTTACTATATCATCATTTGACACAGACTCTCTGGTCCTTTTGAACCCAAACCTTACAGTTGGGGGAAGTCTTCAGTAACTGCCTTCACCAGGTACCCGGGGACTCTTCTTACTGGGAGATCTCCTCAAATCTCCCGATCTCTGCGCTCGAGCTTCTTGGCTGCGTTTGGCTGTGCAGCAGTTAATTTGAATCAAAACTTGGGACAACTGCTGGAATAAATGTTGGGATAACTGGGATAGTTGTTCATATAATCGCAAGACTCAGTTGAAACTGTTTCAAACTGAAGAAATTGGGATACTTGTTTGTTGATTTTTTTCAGGTAGGTAGGTAGGTGGAATAGCATGGACTAGTATGGACTTCAAATTGTGTGCGTGTATGGGCATAGCACGCTAAATCAAAGATGTCCTCATCAGCTCATGTATCTGAAAAATAGATCAATCATGCAACGATACCTTCCCCCTATACAGTGATCCTAATAACGGTGGACCATAAGAAACAAAGTATAATGGATGATAAGGATGACAAATTCGTATAACCAACTTGATATCATAAAACTATACATTGTCATGTTGAGGAGGGCAACATGAAGATGATCCCAACGGCAGTGGATGATTGAATCATAAATAGCTATAAGTCCTGGCCAAGTTACACAAAGTAGGACCATCAAAAGAACTTGAACGTTTAAAGTGGTTTGTGTTTCCAAATCCAACGGTTTTATTGTCATAATCTTTTTTTTTCAAACGTGCGTTTCTGGGGCCCATTTCCGGGCAAGGAATCCATGATAATCCATGATTTCTTGGTTGGAGAAACCCTGAAATATCCACAGAAATGATTGGTGGGTCATCACGTTAAACCCCAAGGTTCATCAATTTTATTGTGCCTTATTATTGTTTATTATTGTTTATTATTGTTTATTATTGTTTATTATTGTTTATTATTGTTTATTATTGTTTATTATTGTTTATTATGGTTTATTATTGTTTATTATTGTTTATTATCATATTGTTCCTTATTCATCATAATTGTTTATTATTGTCCCCCCCATGACCGTCAGAATTTTGCAAGTTGTTCGACAATATTCATCATCATTGGTCCGCAAATAATGTATATGTCACACAAAAAACATTGGTTCCATCATCGTCGTCAGCATCATCATCATCATCATCATCATCATCAACAGTGTTATTTTCATTATCATTCTTCTTATTATTATTATTACTACTACCCTCTGGTTATTTAGCATAGCCATGGAACATGGTCCATAGAAATAGATGGTTTACCTATTAAAAATGGTGATTTTCCATGGCTATGTTAAATAACCAGATGGTATATATCACTATGATTCCCATCATTTTTCCCTTGTTTCAATGGGCTGCCCCAAACCACAGCCAGCCACAGGTGCTGGCCCACCTCTGCATCGGTTGGATCGTCCGCGGGGACGGCCCAGGAATTTTCCACCGGGAAAGGATTGGTTGAAAGCCTATAAAAATAATGGGACAAACATGGGGTAAACCATCAACTGGTGCAGGATTTGGAAGGATATGTTCCAGAGAGTTTTTTTAAGGAGAGAAAGTGTGAAATTTGAGCTCGTGACCCATGTTGGATTCCAAGTGAATGTGAAGAGAAATACAGACCACTCTGCGAAATGATGAAACGGACAAGAGTTTGAGACTCCAACCACGAAGGGCATGTCAGTTTTTTCCAAGTTCCGGTGGCATAGTCCTCATAGTGCCATCGCATGATGCCCTCCCCAAGAGCTGGAGATGGTGACGGAACACACCCATACAATACCCGTACCCTGTAACACTCAATCAATTTCCCAGACCCAGTTCATACATTCCAACATGAGCCATGAATAGCCAGGAGGCATGGTATGGCTTCAACCCATTTCATTATTTCAATTGTCTTGGTGAGGTCAGGAGGGCGCTCTAGATGCGGATGCCAGGGAGTACTGCTTGCAGGTCTACTGCCGGGCTGGGGCATGGTGCGGGGACCTTGTAGTTGAATGCACTCAATATGTTTTTTCTCTTCTATGTCATGCACGTTCTTTAACTTTCCTCATCCTTGAGTTCAGCTTCATCCTTGACATATCGTCATACCATAGCTATTTTCAATGACACGTGAGTCCTCTTGATTCAACGGGAGGGAAAGATCATCCAGCCATGGACCACCAGGCCTTGGCACCTTTGTCGGCCGAGCTGGACGCAGAGGAGGTGAGAGCCATACGAAAAGCCTTGGAGACAGGCGGGCCCGCGCTGTGGATGAGCAGATGGCGAAGGTGTGTGTCATCACTTATCATCAGGAAGTAAGTGGCAACTTGTTGAGTCATTGATTGCATGTTCAATCCAAATTTGGGGAATTCTGGTTGGTGTCCCCTAGCCCAGCCATTGCCCCCAGTTGGTGCTGAGATCAGGTTCCAAGGACAAGTCCACCGGAACGGCTGGGGCACCTCAATGTGCCAACAGAAACTCATTTCAGGGCATGGTACAACCGGCCAATGGGCTGGAGGTGCCAATTTTGAATCTGTAGCCATATCATGGACAAAGAACGCACTTTACGGTTCGATTTGAGAAAAGATGGGAATTCTTGAAGTCGGATGATGTTTCTGAGGACAAGTGCGAGTATGACGCTGATCTGATCGAACCTGTCATGAAAAATGCATTTGTCTGAACTCCAAAATCCAGTGGTGTATCATCAATTCTTTCATTCAATGGCCATCATTTGGGGTACATCCCATTTTCAGAGCCAATCTCCATGATTCATTTGTCACATCCTTAGTTTTCACGCTAAAATCCAACTGTGTCCTATATATATATTTATTGAATATTATTCAATATATTCAATATATTCATTTTTTATTCCATTGTATCCCTCCATAACATATTCCCATAAGAGATTCCCCATAAAACATGCCCATGAAAGATCCATCTCCATCCATCTCCATGTTGTTTCATGGATGGCCCGAGGTCAGCAAGACCATCCAACAGGACGAACTCTTGGACTGCGATCTCATGAACTTCCTCGAAGGGAGGACCAGCTGGGGTTTTGGGGGAAATTCGTTGGAAAATGCGGGAAACTCATGATCTTTTTACCATTTCATCCCAAGTCATATCCCAAAGATCATTGAAATCATTGGGGAGATTTAGGAATCTTCCGATGCGTTACTTGCCTCCGAAATCGATGTCAGGAGTCTTGATGCATTTGATCTTTTGGACCGGCCTGGCTGTCCTGGATTGCTGGAAAAACTGTGTAGTTGGGACAGTCCTGTGGCATCCCAAAATGACCCAACGAAGTTCATGGTGAGCAAATGGCATACTGGGCATACTGGGCATACTGGGCATACTGGTTGTTTCAATTTGATATCTGATCCCAACTGAAATTTTATCATACTTGAATTATCCTATAGCATTATAGTTTATAAGTTATAGTGGTTGATTCAATTGCCATATTTCTTATGTTCAACCTATTTGGAATGATGATCCAACTGACGAGCAAAAAACGGAGGTTCTTAGCCTGGGATCATGGGCGTCCTTGATCATCCAGGAACCACAGATGATTTGGGTCACAATAAAAAGAATGAGTAGGACATAAGTCGACAACAACTTACAAAAATCCCATGTTCATGCCATTTTCATGCCATTTTCGACATATATTTCTTGGAAGCAGCCTAACTCGCCTCATGTCTCGACTGTCTCGAGCCTAGGCACGGCCGGCAGCTGGGGCTGGCAGCCCTGGCGAAACATGTGCCCGAAGCGGATCAGTTCCCCTTGCAGATCATGCTCAAAGAGGCGAAGATTTTGTGCTTTTTTTGCGAAAACATCACCAAATTCACAGGGAAAGTATGATATAAATTTATATAATATATAGTATATATTTATCTTCTTTTCTACTTTTGGGCTGAGAAGATTGGGTACTTTGTGGTAATCTACCACTTTGCCAAGGGGAAAACACCGGTAAAATAATGTAGATTTAATAGGAAAACAGTCTACCTTGTTTCGGGCCAGTTTCCATGAATCCCCAAAACTTGAGCATCTTGAACCATGATGACCACAGCACCACCAAATGCCAAAAACTCATCGCTGGAGGCAACAACGGGTAACACAGCCGGATCTTTCGCTGCTTGGCTGTGCAGGGCATGATTTACAATGTGGTTTCAAGGATCCAACGCAGGAACCATCCACGTTTCTCAGCCTATTCCGGTTGGTGGATGCCTCACAAGGGTCTGATATGATTGATATGGGAAAGAAACTGGAGTGGCTAAATGTTCAAGATGACTAGAATCTTCTGGGTTCCATCCATCCATCCATCCGTATTTGTTTTTCCACTGAACTCTGAGGCTTCATTGCCCGAATCCGCTCCGCCAAGCTCTCGTCGAGATCTAGGTGGCCCTTGGGGTTTTACGTAGGGTACCCCCAAAATCCTACGTGGATTTTATCATCATCTTCACCATTAGATGGTCATCTTTAGGTATCCCACATGGAATATCTCAGAATATCTCAGCTGCTTCCTAATGATATCTATCTTGACACAACTTGTTCGTTCGCTCCTTTTTTTTTTTAATGGATCCCCTTTCAGTTTTTCGCTCACGTCCTGGATCATGGCGACACATCCATATATTGCCATCTCCAGCATGGACTTTCGCCAATAGCCTCTGGTAAACCAAGATAGATGTGGAAAATCCACCATTGTAGATCACTTTCCCAAACGGGTTTCCCCATGGGGGTTCCACATCTTTTTGTATGTTTACCCCAGGGCATGTCATCGAAATCAGGATCCGACCGTCGTTCCAGCGTGCCTGCTGCAGCAGGTGGGAAACCGTGTTTTGGCTGTACTCTTGTCCAATTTTTGGTTGGAAACAAGAACTTTGAAATATGTTTGGCACATAGTCACATAAACACGTGCCAGAAGTGGGTGAAAGGACTCAGTTCTTTGGAATTCGTTGGAGGCTGACAGGTGATTTGATGGGTTGTATTGGCGCTTTCAACACCTGCAGGTCAAAGTGTGGAAACTCTGGAGGTGGACATGTGGGAAGATGAGTTTGTTTGGTCAAAATCTTTGCCAAACAGGTGTCTCACTACGGATTCTACAGATACAACTTTAGAAATCTAGGGTCTTCTAGTAACAACGATGGATATGTCTGCATATTTGGGACCTTTCCAAGTGATCCACAAACTTAACAGGTCAATATTTATCTGAACGTAGGGTATCCCCGAATCCTGTGAGGGATCATCGTTTTCCCCATCAAATTGGTGATTTTGGATATGCCATTCTCAGACAAACCATGAGACATCCATGCCTTGGGACACGCGGAAGATCCCGGAAGCTCCTCCACTGGCCAAGGGTTCTACGCAAGGCCACAGGTTCCACTGACAAGCTGGAGCTGCCTCGTGCCACTCGTCAAGATGTCTGGTGGTTAGAGTTGAGAGTTTCCAGTCTAGTAAGGTTCTATAAATCAAGGTTTTGATTTTTTTCTGAAAATTTTCTGAAAAATTCTGAATCAAATTTCCGAAAAAATTCTGAAAAAATTGTGAATCCAGAGATTTTCTGCTGCCAGCCATTCAAAAATGAATGAAAACAGGTTGTTTTGCTGCTGTTTTCAAGCTGTTTTGCTGCTATTTTCAAACTTGTTGCGTTGCTTTTCTCGAATTTTGACGAATTTCAGAAATTTTTCAGAATTTTTTCAGAACCCTCAAATCTCTAGAAGTCTGGTTGTTTATGTGGGGAATTCCAAGAGGTTAGCTGCCGGGCAAAGTAGCGTTTCTGAAAGAATCAGCGCGTGCATCACCTAAGCCATCAAAAGTAGGTTTTGGGGCACAAACAATTGACATGATGACTTGTACACTACTGGTACATTTGTATCATGTCCATTGTCGATTATTTGGCTAGTCATTTTAAGCATATTTCTGTCCATGTATGTGTATGTTGTATGTGTCATATTATATGCGATTTCCATACTATATATATATATAATAGAGATCCGTATCGTGGACACTTTATATCATCCAGATATCCCTTTCTTTGTTGCCCGGGCATGTCATGTTATGGCCTTCTTTCCAAGGATGCTGCGCTTGTGAAGACCTTGGGGGAGATTTGTGGAGCCAAGGCGTGGCCGGGTGGGGAGATCTGCGATGATGGCCATGGCTGGCTTTCCTGCCAAAAATGCTGTGTTTTTAGTATGCATGCACACACATATATGTATATATATATGTTTATGGAAACATCTTGGAGAATTCGAGCAAAAATCATGGAACATCATGGAACATCATGGAACATCATGGAACATCATGGAACATCATGGAACATCATGGAACATCATGGAACATCATGGAACATCATGGGAAATCATGGAACACATTCATGTTTCAAAAGTAAACGAATTAATGAGCTGCGGCCAGGAGTTGCCACGCTTGCAAGTTCTCCTGGGAGAGGTCATGACGGTGGGAGCTGCGGCCTGTGGGGATGGTGGCCATTGGTGGCCTTAGTTCGTTCGTTTTTTTCTTTTAGGTACCCGTTCTGGTAGAAAACTGTAGAAAACTTTAGAATAGAAAACTGTAGAAAACTGTAGAAAACTGTAGAAAACTGTAGAAAACTGTAGAAAACTGTAGAAAACTGTAGAAAACTGTAGAAAACTGTAGAAAACTGTAGAAAACTGATTTACTTCAGAAAACTGGAGCAAAAATTCTGAGTCGCAGCTTCAGAAACTGTCCGACTGTCCAGTTTCACTGTCCGAAGATGTGATGACTTCGACCTGATGCCAGGGAGAAGATGGTGAACTTGATACGGCTCTTTGGCAGCAGTCTGGTAGCTGGTAGCAGTTCAGCAGGATTTCTTGAAAGGCATGGCAAAAAGCCAATATCCAGTGGAATATCCAGCTAAAAAAATCGAGCTGATATCCAGCTGTTCAAAACGGAATTCCAGCTGTGTTAGTAGTACCAATCTGGCGATTTCTGAGAACTTCACTAGGCCAGGTTCAGGAGATGTGTCTTGGAGAGTGATCTTTCAAGTCATCCAGTTTTCCCACTGATTAAAATAGTGTTTCAATGAGATTAATTATTGGATAATCTGATAATTGGATAATTCCAATGATAATAGTGTTGAAAAATAAGATATTCCAATGTTTATTGGGTATTTGGAACAATTATTACTACTAAGTTATCCTAATTGTCTAATTTTTTGTCAAGAAACTGCATAAGTCCAAGACGGTCACCACGACGCAGTTTTCGGCGATCCATGGCCCATGGCACTTCCCAGTGCTTCCATGGTCGAAGCTTTAGGGAGCTCTAGTTCCAGAGATGACTAAGTGGATCGGCTGTAATCTAAGTCGGATCATATCCATATGCCCAAGACAAAAAATGTAATGAATAGTTGGATATATATTGTATATATATATATAGCTATTATTGTATTAATATTCTAACATAACAATGATATTCTATATATATATGATATATATATGATATATATATATATATATATGATACCCTCTGGTAAACTAACATGTTGCTATGGAAAATCACCATGCTATTCATGGGAAAATCCACTATTTCTATGGTCATTTTCAATAGCTATGTTAAATTACCAGAGGGTATATGAACTATAATATAAACATTATGGTTATTATGGTTATAATCAGTTGTATATGATATATGGTTATATTATATTATATATACAAGATAGATGAACTATAATAAGATAATAATATAACCATATATAACCATATATAACCATATATATAACTGATATAAATTATCATGTTATATGCTGATATCTGCAATTGATATATATATATAGACAGTATAAAGATGCCACTGCTCCGAGGTCACCGCCTGCATCGTAGCCATCTTGGATCACTTCGTCTTGCAGTGTGAGGAGAAGGCGCAGCGGCCAGGGCGCGACGATGATGGTCAAAGGTTGGGTAAAGAACAAATAAGGAGTTCACTTGCAACAACAAGGGTATAGTTAGTATAGTCTATATAGTCTATAAGTACTATAGTTGTATAAATTGTGATACAAGGATGACATTTGATGATGGTTTCTTTTCAGTGATGGTATTGGTTGGAAGGGAAGGTTAAACCTATCTGGAGACCACTGAAACTCTGCGGTTTCTCAGTGGAGCCATGCGCCATGCTGCAGGAGTCAGTGGAAGAGCCGCATGTCAGGGCACCAATTTGGGATCGATCCTGGGGAAACCAATGGTATCTCCAAAAATCGTCCCCTTTCTGAGCCTTTCTGGACCTAGTGACCTAGTTGTACTCATCGGAATGGTGCTTTTTTGTTACCAAACTGGGGCATGTCGGGGCATGTCATCATGTTGTGGAAGCAGTCCTGCCACTTCTTTTTTTCAACACTGAAGTGTTGCACAAAGCTGTCAGAATCAGATGCGACCGCGGTGACTTCATCCTCAAGGATGAAGATCCCAAGACTAAGCCAAACAGTTGATATATGTTGATATGACTTTATTGTGGAATGTGAATTGCGACCAAATTTTGGGGTGTGTTTAAGATTGACCCCCCAAAAAAAGCATGTTTCCTTGGTTGAGAAACCCAACCCTTGAGGCTTTGAGCACCACCAAGAGAGGTTCTAAGGTGCTGGACCTGTGGGCTGTGACCCCCTTCAAAACAAGAGAAGATAAGGGTTTGAAGCTGTAGGAGGCCCCCAGATGCCAAAAAACAACCAAAAAACATATTTGGATCATTTTGTTTTTTTCCGACAGTGAAGCGATGGAGTGGAATTGGTGAAACTAGTGCTCCTATGTGCTCCTGACTTAGACTCTATGACACTTAGATATGCAACATGATGTAACTCTGTTAAGTATGTGAATGTGGCCACTTCAGAGACATCTGAAGTGACGAACATGTCGTTTGGAACCGAGGGTTCATGCCAGATGGAGTTGAGCCAACTTGCCGGGACTGGGATTCCTGTGTTGCATCGGTTCAATGAAGCCAAGTGGAACTTACCTGTCTTTTGTTCAGGACTCAAATCTGGTGTACTGCAATTCGGTCCCGATCTGGAAATTCCCTCACAATGGTAGATCCTCACTCATGAAGTTCATAATCTCCATGGTCTTCATCGTCATCGTAATCGCAATCGTCATCGTCTTCATCGCCATCGTCATCGCCATCGTCATCGTCATCGTCATCGTCATCGTCATTGTCTTCATCGTCTTCTTCGTCTTCATCGTCTTCATCGTCTTCATCGCCGTCGTCATCGTCATCGTCATCGTCATCGTCATCGTCATCATCATCATCATCATCATCATCCTCCTCCTCCTCCTCCACATCCAGAATCGCAAGTAGCATTGTAGCTGCCGGATGGTGATTTCTATGGATGAGCACTCATTTGCAGGTGACCTTCGCACCCACACGAGAGTGTCTGCGCAGTGTGGCATGGCCAGGGATGGGGGACTGCTACGTGAGATGAAGTGAACTGTGTCTATGGTCACCATCCTCCTTTGATGGGTAACGACCAGTTTCTGTGATGTGTCTTGTTGTTTTTTTTCCCCTTTTTAGAGTGGTTAAGTTTGTACGTTTTCCACCCTCGGCAAAGCGGGTGAAACCATCTATAAGGGTCACTCAGCGCATTCATCTACAACCAAGCACTCAACTGCTGCCAGCACCAAATGCTACTCTGTATGTAAATGTACTCTGTTAATCCAATTTGTTTGGCTGTCTAGCTATGGGTTTGCGTCATACTTTGTGCCCTCAAATCCCATCAAACTGTTTGTCCATGGTCTAGCTGTTGATTTCACTGGCCCATTCCCTTAGAAGTGCCAACAGCAAAACCTGGTCCTCCAAAGTCACTGCCAAGGAGCCTTCCAAATTGCAGGAACTGCAGCCTTTGATCGGCCAGTTGGAACGCCTGGTGAAGGCCCATCTGCCAGTTTGGGAAGCTGTAAGATTTCACCCGAAAAAACATTCCCTTGGTTAGAAATCTAGACGTTTAATGATAGTTTGATGTGAATTCCAGTTGTTTTGCAGAAATCTTTAAAACCTTGGCCGCATCCTGATTTCAATCTTTTGTTTCCATTAGCCAAGTGTCTGGAGGAATTCTAAAAGTAGCTGAAGGTATTCCATGATACTTCTATTTCGCTGGATAATATCAATATGGTTTTGGGTATGTGTTTTCGTACCAATTTCGTAGGTTGATGGTTTATTGATCATCTAAGTCTTCGATGATCTTAGGCGCTTCAGCTACCAATTCCCAGATGTTCTTCGTTTCCAGGGTGGTGCTGATGGCATGGTCCGCGGTGGCGTGGGCGGGGCTGCAGCAGATCAGCCGCCCAATGCACAGGTCTCGGTGGAGGAGGCGCGTTCTGGTGTCGGAGATCTGGATTTCATAGGATTTTATCGGGATAGCATGAGATTTGCTATATATATATATATATATGTAGTTTTTATGTGATGATGTAAAAATCCTTCTGATCATAGAAATGATTACATTGGTTACATCTCAAGTCTCAACTGCTTTTCAGAAGATCATGTCATCTGGTGCCCTTAAATGGATAGAATATGGACGTTGATATGTGGATCTCATGGGACTTTGATGAATGCATTTGCACCACATTGAATCAGATATCCGGATTTAATGGAATTTGATCGGGATGGAATGGGATAGCCAACAATGAACATGGCAACAACCTATTTGCAGAGATCCCCATATGTACATATCTTATGATCATGACATGAATATATCTATACAGTGTATACATATATAATATCTGGTACCACACCTTCCATATAGTCTGTGAACACCCGAATTAGTCTGTGAGTGGTTAATAGTCTTGGGATAGTCCTGTGTGAAGAGGCCCCAACTGGGTAGCCCCTGAGGTCCGTGTGCGCGCAGCGCGGATCCTGGTGCGGATCAAAGCGTCTTGCGAGGTGCCAAGCTGCATGTTCCCACCTGCTGCAGCTACCAACATGACCCAACGTTTGTTTGTTTCGCAACTCTTGCAGTATTTGACACTTTTGTGCAGTATTTGGAACTTTTGTATGCTTCATTCCCAACCTGCTAGCAATAGGGATTGGATGCTCCCTGATATAGACTTCCCACCACACTTTTATTGGCAGGCTGGTTGAAAGCGTATAAATAGTATTTATTGATAAGATAAAACCATATATAACCATAGAAAGCCATGGAAAATCACAGATAACCATATAGTTAACCCACTTATTGAACAGCATCCCACTGTCCAAGAAGTGGCATCAGTAGCATCAGTGCTTGGGAGATCCAGGTGCTAAGCACTGTGCCGCTGAATGACTTTGGTGTGGCAGCCCAGAAGCAAAAATTTTTGGGCGTTGAAATCATCGAATCAACTGACGAGTCAAAGACGTGGCGGGCTGTTTTAGGTCAGATAATGATCTGTTTTATCGTGATCTGAGTGATCCAATTGAATTGGGAGTAGCTGAGTAGCTATTTTCAGATAAACCCATGTGGGTGTATGGTTTAGACTGAACTGTACGAGCAAGCACTTGGGAAGTAACTGGAATCATTGGATGTTGCTCATGTTTACTCAGCATTGGATGCAGAACTGTTACAGTGGATAAATATGATTGTTCCACATCCAAAAGTGGAGCCTTGGGCTTTGGATTTTTTGATTTTTGGAATTAGAGGAATCTCATCTTCGCGTTGCAGACCTTTGAATTAGCTCTCCTTCGGGTGATGACGACTAGTGGACCGTGAGGGAAAGTTGTGAAACATAGAACCAGAAGCGTGCCGGTGAATTATTTGCCACCTTTGGACCAAATGTATTGAGAGGCTTCTATGCTCTACAATGCAACATGCGTGACATCTTGGGCTCAGTAAATCTACGGCTACTCTCAAGGCAGAAACGAGGTTCTGGTGGCACAATCCCAAAGAGTGCCCTATGTTGTGAATGGTTTGAGCAGTATGCTTCAATGTTGATGTCTTAATGGGACGATGATCTGCGATCCTTGCTCCACCCAGATATCTCAACCAATGATGGGCTCAATATCATTGCATATCATTGGATATATACATAGGATACATACATAGGATGTATTCACAATATATATACCGTTAAAAACAAAGTTAGAATGCGGTTTTGGCTTCGCGTGATGGTGGCCCGTTTGGCCCCCCCCCCCACGGCAGTCGCATTCTAACTGAGGAAACACCTGTAAATATGCAGAAACACAGTTAGAATGCGGCGCCAAAATTGGTAAGAAAATGTAAGTTTTGACTGGTATTTTACAGGCGAAATACAGTTAGAATGCCTCCTCCTTTTCTTCTATATTGTTCCTTGCCCTTCCTTTTCTTCTATGTCTTTTTCATTGATCTATATCTGCTGTAGTTTCCGGGGGGCATTTTGTCTGTTGTTTTTCTACTGTAGCCACATTTCTGACCCGCAGGGAACCTGGAGTGCCCTTGTCTCTTTTCCGCTCTTATCCGCTTCCCTTTCCTTGTCCTTTTGTTTCTATAATAGTCCTTTCCCTTCCTTTTCTTCTATGTCTGTATTCATTGATCTATACGTGCTGTAGTTTCCGTAGGCATTCTATCTGTTGTTTTCCCCGCTGTAGCCATATGTTTCTGACCCGCAGGGAACCTGGAGTGCCCTTGTCTTTTTTCCGATCTTATCCTCTTCCCTTTTCTCCTCCTTTTCTTCTATATTGTTCCTTACCCTTCCCTTTCTTCTATGCCTTTTTCATTGACCCATATCTGCTGTAGTTTCCGGGGAGGCATTCTATCTGTTGTTTTCGCCACTGTAGCCATATGTTTTTGACCCGCAGGGAACCTGGAATGCCCTTGTCATGCCCTTGTCATGCCCTTGTCATGCCCTTGTCATGCCCTTGTCTCTTTTCCGACCTTATCCTCTTCCCTTTTCTCCTCCTTTTCTTCTATATTGTTCCTTACCCTTCCTGTTCTTCTATGTCTTTTTCATTGATCTATATCTGCTGTTGTTTCCGGGGAGGCATTCTATCTGTTGTTTTCCCCGCTGTAGCCAGATGTTTCTGACCTGCAGGGAACCTGGAGTGCCCTTGTCTCTTTTCCGATCTTATCCTCTTCCCTTTTCTCGTCCTTTTCTTCTATATTGTTCCTTACCCTTCTTTTTCTTCTATGTCTTTTTCATTGATCTATACCTGCTGTAGTTTCCGGGGAGGCATTCTATCTGTTGTTTTCGCCACTGTAGCCATATGTTTCTGACCCGCAGGGAACCTGGAGTGCCCTTGTCTCTTTTCCGACCTTATCCTCTTCCCTTTTCTCCTCCTTTTCTTGTATATTGTTACTTACCCTTCCTTTTCTTCTATGTCTTTTTCATTGATCTATATCTGCTGTAGTTTCCGGGGAGGCATTCTATCTGTTGTTTTCCGCACTGTAGCCATATGTTTCTGACCCGCAGGGAACCTGGAGTGCCCTTGTCTCTTTTCCGATCTTATCTCTTCCCTTTTCTCCTCCTTTTCTTCTATATTGTTCCTTACCCTTCCTTTTCTTCTATGTCTTTTTCATTGATCTATATCTTCTGTAGTTTCCGGGGAGGCATTCTACCTGTTGTTTTCCCCACTGTAGCCATATGTTTCTGACCCGCAGGGAACCTGGAGTTCCCTTGTCTCTTTTCCGACCTTATCCTCTTCCCTTTTCTCCTCCTTTTCTTCTATATTTTTTCCTTACCATTCCTTTTCTTCTATGTCTTTTTCATTGATCTATATCTGCTGTAGTTTCCGGGGAGGCATTCTATCTGTTGTTTTCCCTGCTGTAGCCATATGTTTCTGACCCGCAGGGAACCTGGAGTGCCCTTGTCTCTTTTCCGATCTTATCCTCTTCCCTTTTCTCCTCCTTTTCTTCTATATTCTTCCTTACCCTTCCTTTTCTTCTATGCCTTTTTCATTGATCTATATCTGCTGTAGTTTCCGGGGAGGCATTCTATCTGTTGTTTTCGCCACGGTAGCCAGATTTTTCTGACCCGCAGGGAACCTGGAGTGCCCTTGTCTCTTTTCCGATCTTATCCTCTTCCCTTTTCTCCTCCTTTTCTTCTATATTGTTACTTACCCTTCCTATACTTCTATGTCTTTTTCATTGATCTATATCTGCTGTAGTTTCCGGGGAGGCATTCTATCTGTTGTTTTCGGCACTGTAGCCATATGTTTCTGACCCGCAGGGAACCTGGAGTGCCCTTGTCTCTTTTCCGATCTTATCCTCTTCCCTTTTCTCCTCCTTTTCTTCTGTATTGTTCCTTACCCTTCCTTTTCTTCTATGTCTTTTTCATTGATCTATATCTGCTGTAGTTTCCGGGGAGGCATTCTATCTGTTGTTTTCCGCCTTGTAGCCATATGTTTCTGACCCGCATGGAACCTGGAGTGCCCTTGTCTCTTTTCCGACCTTATCCTCTTCCCTTTTCTCCTCCTTTTCTTCTATATAGTTCCTTACCCTTCCTTTTCTTCTATGTTTTCTTCATTGACCTATATCTGCTGCTGTTTCCGGGGAGGCATTCTATCTGCTGTTTTTCCCCCACACTGTAGCCATAATTGTTGGGGTCTGGTCGGCTTGGTTAAACCGTACTGTCGGTGGGTAGAAGCTCGGCGCCGCGGGGATAAGCCGTTGCGTGTGGCTTAGCTCTCTTACGCGGGTCCTCCTCTTTTTCCCTTCCGACCTATCCTCTTCCCGTTTCTTCTCTCTCTGGCTCCTTTTCTTCTATATTGTTCCTTACCCTTCCCTTTCTTCTATGTCTTTTTCATTGACCCATATCTGCTGTAGTTTCCGGGGAGGCATTCTATCTGTTGTTTTCCCCACTGTAGCCATATGTTTCTGAACCGCAGGGAACCTGGAGTGCCCGTGTCTCTTTTCCAACCTTATCCTCTTCCCTTTTCTCCTCCTTTTCTTCTATATTGTTCCTTACCCTTCCTTTTCTTCTATGTCTTTTTCATTGATCTATATCTGCTGTAGTTTCCGGGGAGGCATTCTATCTGTTGTTTTCGCCACTGTAGCCTTATGTTTCTGACCCAAAGGGAACCTGGAGTGCTCTTGTCTCTTTTCCGACCTTATCCTCTTCCCTTTTCTCCTCCTTTTCTTCTATATTGTTCCTTACCCTTCCTTTTCTTCTATGTCTTTTTCATTGATCTATATCTGCTGTAGTTTCCGGGGAGGCATTCTATCTGCTGTTTTCCCCACTGTAGCCATATGTTTCTGACCCGCACGGAACCCTTGTCTCTTTTCCGATCTTATCCTCTTCCCTTTTCTCCTCCTTTCCTTGTATAATGTTCCTTACCCTTCCTTTTCTTCTATGTCTTTTTCATTGATCTATATCTGCTGTAGTTTCCGGGGAGGCATTCTATCTGCTGTTTTCCCCACTGTAGCCATATGTTTCTGACCCGCAGGGAACCTGGAGTGCCCTTGTCTCTTTTCCGACCTTATCCTCTTCCCTTTTCTCCTCCTTTTCGATATTTTTTCCTTACCCTTCCTATACTTCTATGTCTTTTTCATTGATCTATATCTGCTGTAGTTTCCCGGGGAGGCATTCTATCTGTTGTTTTCGGCACTGTAGCCATATGTTTCTGACCCGCAGGGAACCTGGAGTGCCCTTGTCTCTTTTCCGATCTTATCTCTTCCCTTTTCTCCTCCTTTTCTTCTATATTGTTCCTTAATTACTCTTCCTTCTCTTCTATGTCTTTTTCATTAATCTATATCTGCTGTAGTTTCCGGGGAGGCATTCTGTCTGTTGTTTTCCGCACTGAAGCCATATGTTTCTGACCCGCAGGGAACCTGGAGTGCCCTTG
>CAMXCT020001521.1:0-30188 GCA_947184155.2 Cladocopium goreaui
GCGAGAAAACGCACCATGGTGAGCTCCACCAATAGCGTCTCCCGCAGCACCGTCGGCACATTCAGGCCGAACACGTGCCTCTGTAGGCCCAGCTTCTTCGAGGGTGAAGGGTCTCTCCACCTCGGCCCGCACAGGACGCTGCACAGCTGTCCGCCAGCGTCTCAAAAAGTACGGCGGCCCCTGCGTGGAGCCTGGGCCCCACACCCGAAGTCGAAGCGACCAGCCGCTCTCATCCCACGCTTGTTGGGTGAGACGCTGCAGCTTACCGAGGACGCTGCCGAACACATGGGCCAGGTACGCCCCTGAGGCATCTTTCGAACATAAATGAATTTCAAATCGCATCAACCCAAGGCTTCTAATTATGCAACAACCTCCAGCATCTGATGCCAACCAGTCCTATGGGATTTCACGGATCCAGACTCCCCTCGAAGCTTCAAAAGCCGGTCAACGAGCGATGAGCCGACATTCTGCACATGTTCCACCTTCCGAGTTCTCTTCTGCTTCAAGTCTTGGTTGCCTTTCCTCCTTTCATTGGCAGGCAATATGTGCACAGCAGCGAACACTTCCCTCAACTCCGTCACGATGCCATTGAACTCCGTGTCCGTTGTCGGGATGGTCAAGCATAGGTATAGATGCTTTTCTTTGCTTTTCATAACTCTTGCCGGGCCTCGGGAACCCAGAACCTTCCAACTACTGCTAATGCATCTGCTCCTGGATCTGCACCTGGTATGCTACAGCTGCTGCTATACTCCTACGTGTACTCAATCTCCTACCAACTCTGCTACGTCAACCGGCCCCCAAATGCTCTTTGCCCTCCAACGCCTCATCGACAGGTACGTGCATCATCATGATTGATTGTGCACCACTGGCTTGCTCAGCGTGCAAATCAGCGCGGATTGTGGCTGCCCCATCACGACAGCACCAACTAATAGCTCGAACCCGTGCACAACTGCCGGTTTATGGTATATCACCAAGCGAAACTGATTCAACTGCTTAAACCATCACGTCCCAAGTGATAGGCCAGGCTGTGGCTTTCACAGAATACCAAAATGGCTCCACAAGTTCACCCTCACCTCGCAACACATGCGCCGGTTTTCCGGCGCATATTGCAATGCATCCGCCATCCTGCCGGGTGCCAATTTCTAACTGACTGATTCAGCCATCCAGCGAATGACAAGCCTACACTGTTGTATTTTCAACACCACAGCAGGAATAAGCCTTGTGGGCTTTACCTCGTCTAATTACCAATTCCTAAACATAACCGATGTTCCGAAGAACAAGCGGCGACTGACAGCGCAGTCTAGCCAAGTTAGCTCTATTAAATTCTCCCTAAATGCCGCCCATGCACGGTGTAAATGATTTGGATGGGTCACAACTTGGTAGCAAAAGTTACCCCGCCTGCCAATGCAAATGCAACTGCGCTTGCTACTCACTCACGCGTCGAATTTCTACAACAGTAATGAATCCAACACATGTCAAACAATGCCATCTCTGTGGGCCTAAACTGTTCCGACTCTGCAAGAAAAACTAGGTGGTATCCCCAACAGCAAAGTTGGTTGGAAGATGTAGAAACAACCGAAACCCTGACAAGGAGCGCGACTTAACTTTGAAACAAAGCAATGTGTGTATGCGTGCACGTCGCAAGGAAAAATGGAGAAGCATTCCTGCTTTGGCCTTCGGCATGCACCAAAACAACACCAAAAATTCGCCAAAAAGCCTAAAAACCCGGCGATTTAGGCTTTTTGGCGAATTTTTGGTGTTTTGGTGCATGTCACAAGCCAAAACACTGTAAATTACAGTGTTTTGTTTTGTAGCTCTTGCATGGAAAAACTACTTATTGCATCTTATTGCAACATGCTGAAACTGCGCAAGTGCAAGTGTTTTTTTGCTAGGTGTTGTCCAAAAAACATTGCAATACCATGGTTTTTGCTAACGGAGGCAAAAAGCATTGTCCCTCTGGTAATTTAACATAGCTATTGAAAATTGCCATTTATAGTGAATTTTCCCATGAAAAATTGTAATTTTCCATAGTTATGTTAGTTTACCAGAGGGTAAATACCATGGTTTTTGGCCTCCGACGCGAAAAACAATGAAAAACAGCAGTATTTGAAGTGTTTTGTCCCGAAGGCTTTCAAAATTGGCAAAACAGAGCCAATATGACGGTTTATGGGGCCCTGCGCGGCTCACACCAACAGCGGCAGCAACAACAGCAACAACAGCAGCAACACCAACAACAACCACCAGGAACCACAACTGGAACCCCTACGATATCAACCCATCAATAATTTCCCAATGTGGTTTTCTAAAATAGATATACCCAAAATCATCCAAGTCATTTGACCATGACTGAGTATTGAAAGACTTGGGGTACCCCCATGACTTAAGAAACACTCATCTAATTACATATGCCATAAACGTAGTTAAGCATGTTAAGCATAGTCAATAGGTACATCATCACTATAATCATCGATAAATGGAACATTTTCCCATATGCCACATGTCCATTATAGAAATCTACAATCTATTAAAGCTATATCATTGATATCAACGCATCAGTATTCCTCTATGTCTATATACCATAAATATACCATTGATAAGTCCAATTATAGTGGATGTTCTCATTACACAATTATAGAATATATCATTAACGAGGACGTGTGTATATATATATATATATATATTCCGCTTTATCCCATTAATATGTATATATATGTATGTATGTATGTATGTATATAGATATATTATGTATATTGTATATATATTCTGTATAATATATATATATATATATATATATATATATATTCTGTATGTATATTATATATATATGTGTGTGTGTAAATTATATATATACGTAAATAAATAAGTATATATATAATATATATATATATATAATATATATAATATATATATATAATATATATAATATATATATATATATATATATACGTATATATATATTTACGTATATATATATATAATATACGTGTATATAGTAGTAATAATAATAAATAT
The DNA here is from genome assembly GCA_947184155.2 of Cladocopium goreaui. NCBI lineage: Eukaryota > Dinophyceae > Suessiales > Symbiodiniaceae > Cladocopium > Cladocopium goreaui. Next base: position 3,013 of record CAMXCT020001521.1, read on the forward strand.
ATATATACATATGTATATATATATATATATCATTATAGTACCATCATATCCTTGGTCCTTACTTCCTCAGTAATCTCAATATGACAGCGGTCATTTGACACTCCCAGCCCCTCCCTACCACCTGATACTTCGCCTGCGCGGTCGCCTGAGCTCGAGAGGACCATAGCCATCTTCATGGGATTTCATGGGGATTGAGTGGGGGTTTAGTGGGAAATAGTGGATTTACCCATTAAACATGGGTGGGTTTTCCATAGTTACGTTAGTTTACCAGAGGGTAGCCATGTGGCAGTGGGTCAAAACCCTGGTACCCCTGTAGTTCACATCAAAATAGCTGGGATTTATGGATGTGAATAACCCTCTAAAAATGGTATTAATAGGTATTGATTCATAGCCATTTGGGAAAATGATGAGAAAAACAGTTAATTCCATTGGTATCCATTCATTAGTTCGGTATGTCCCATCTGCTTCCACAGCTTAGATTCGTTCAGTTGATCTTAGCGTGGCTCCAGAAAATCGAAGGTGAAAATGATGAATAAACCACTGGATCATGGATGATGGGGGATCCTGTTGGCACAATCCCCAATCACCTCAGAAATCACAGGTTTGAGTTGAGAATGAGTAAGTGGAGGATAAACCCTTGGCTTTCCAACTTTGGTTCAAAGGCAATTCATGAGTCGTGAACATTTTGTTGGAGGCATCCTCATCTTGCAACATCCAGTTGCACAAAAAACGTGGAATTTGCAAGACTTGATCAAGAGTTGCAGCACACTAACAACAGATGCACTGGTCACTCCGTCATTCCCAAGAGTGAATTCCCCCATGTTGAAGGCAATGAAGCTCGAGACATACCATGTTTTTGTTGGCCTTTCCATCACTTTTGGAAGATTCAACCATTCCATACCATTCCCATTTTTTTGGTGGTTGACTCCCCAAGGGCATCCTGTTTTTGTTGCTTGCAGCAATTGCAAGACGTAGGAACCTTCAGTCTCTCTCTGATAGATATATGCACATTTTGTCATTCTTGCATACAGATGGGGGATGTTAACATTCATTGCATTGCCTCATCAGAAGATGTTGTTACGTTGAAGATCGGTGTTGCATACAAATGGGGGGGGTGGAGGGATGTTAACGTTCATTGCATTGCGTCATCAGAAGATGTTGTTACGTTGAAGATCGGTGTTGCATACAAATGGGGGGAGTGGAGGGATGTTAACGTTCATTGCATTGCGTCATCAGAAGAGGTTGTTACGTTGAAGATCGGTGTTGCATACAGATGGGGGGGTGGGGGGATGTTAACGTTCATCGCATTGCGTCATCAGAAGATGTTGTTACGTTCAAGAAGTTGTTACGTTGAAGATGTTGTTACGTTCAAGCTGTTGTTACGTTGAAGATGTTGTTACGTTAATATGTTGTCAGCTTTTTACATTCACAGAAACCCAAGTCTTCAATCAGTGCTGGAAGCATTGAAATTCTACCGACACAAAGTGAACGGGGCTTGTGCACCTACGAATGCTTTCAAAACGGCTTTGTGGATGTGAAGAGAAAAAAAGGCTCATGTGCATTTCGCCCATGGTTCTCTGGGTAGATTATGACATTTTATGTCTATCAAAAGAAACCTGAAATTCCAAAAAAAAAACACGCAATTCCTATGGGAAAAGCAAACATGATATAAGTTGATGAACTTGACAAAGACAAAAAGACATTGAAACAGCGGACAACATATCCCAGATATGTTGTCCGCATGTGGAACTAATTCCCGATATTCTCACGTTATAGGAAGAACACGAAACACTGTAAAACACGGTGAACAATGACATTTATCAAACTGGAACACAATGAACTTCAATTGCCTTCCGGGGAACCCCCAGCCTCTGCCCTATATATATATATATACATATGTTGTGTATATATATATATATATGCGCATATATATATATATGGCAATTCCATATGGTTTAATACCCAGTTTCTTGTTGCTCCAATCTCCCATGATATCCATATGGTGTATCCCCATCTAAAAAACCCTAATTTTCTTATTTTAGAATCTATGACCAATTCTTGTGATATGTTTTGTTGGTCCAACAAAACCCTCATATAGCAATGATATCTTGTTATATACCTATTATAGCCATTACATGCATATATTATCTGGTTGGTGGTATACCTACCCCTCTGAAAAAGGATTATCCCATATATTGTGGAAAACAAAAAATGTTCCAAACCACCAACCAGATATTATAGTCATCTAGATTGATGAGAAAAAACATCATCAACCATGTTTAGTTGATTATACTATTGGATATCCATGGATAGTAAACATTTTAGTAACCATACTAAAGTCAGTTGGGATGCTTATTCCCAATATATGGAAAGTCATAAAATTGATGTTCCAAACCACCAACCAGATACTATATCTACTGTATACATCCCATGTGCCAAGTCACAGCCGCCGTGGCCGCCACCGCTGCTAGAGCGTTCTGTCCTTCCTGCGACTCGTCGTGCAAGAATACCTGCGGCCGGCGCGGCCGGCGCGGCCGCACGGATGAAGAAAACGTATAGCCTCTGGTAAACTACAAGGTGGTGCCCCCCAGTTATAAGTTGGTTATAATCCCATTAACTATAGATATATCACCTATAAACCATAGTTATTGGAGTTATAAACCAACTTAGCTAACTATGGGGCACCACCTTGTAACGACTACCATGGGGAAGTGGGGAACTGGATGATATGGCCTTAAGATGCCATCTGGTATCAAACATGGGGATTTACCCGGCCTGGTAAACATAGAAAAAGCTATTGAAAATGACCATAGAAATAGTGGATTGACCCATTGAAAATGGTGATTTTCCATAGTTATGTAAACGTTTACCAGAGGGTATTACCCCCCCGTTGTAGCCCTGAACAGATGTGAACATGATGAAAAAAAAGAACGTGATTGGAAATCACAAAATCATGGAATTATCACTAGTTTATACTGATAGATCACCAATTAAATTTGCAGGAATTATAATCCCATTTATAACTGGTTGTTTTGGGCCATATCTGTGGGGTTTTCCAAGCAGTTCCATGTGGAAAATCCATGGTTTAATCCATGGCTTCACTGGGAAAATGATCAGTGGCACTTTTGAACGGCGTCGACAATGAATGCCAAACATGTCCAAAATCATATACCTATAAGAATGCCAAAACCTGTAAGCAGGTAAATCCTGAAATCAGATTCGCACACGCCAACATCTTCCCAAATCCCTGGGGCACATGCAAAAAAAAAAGTAATTCCCAACAACTCCTACCCTCTGGTAAACTAACATAACTATGGAAAATCACCATTTTCAATGGGTAAATCCACTATAAATGGTCATTTTCAATAGCTATGTTAGTTTACCAGAGGGTAAATGAAAGTTGTACAAGAAATATCCAAAACACCATTTCCGGACGACTTGAAAGACAAGCCCGGACGACTCATAGCCGCTATGACCTAGTAGTGATTATACTATGTAAATACATACAAGGTAGTGCCCCCCAGTTATAAGTTGGTTTATAATCCCATTAACTATAGATATATCACCTATAAACCATAGTTATTGGAGTTATAAACCAACTTAGCTAACTATGGGGCACCACCTTGTACAAATCCAATTGCAACATTATGTCAATTAAATGGCAATTCTAGAGTCTTAGCGTTGGAGGATCCATGGATGCGGGGGCTCTGCATCCCGATATATCTGGCTGAATTTAACCACACATAGGGATTTAACCTTAAGAATAGGGATTTAACCATGAACAAATAGGGAATTAACCGTCAAAAAATGTAAAGCAATAGTAAATTTACACACCACTTCGAGAATTCGAGAATTTCTATTGATGCCGTGGTGACGACATTAAATTTACTCATATGAATCTCATATGTATGTGTATATATATATACATACATATATTATTATATATATATAACCTTATAACTATATTATGGAGACATTAATACATACAGTCATATAGTTCATATCTGCATGATCGAAACAAGGACAAATAAATGCTGATTTGACACAGTTCTGCTTTGTGAGTGTATTTTCTGCGAATGAGCGCAATTGCACCACTCTTGGGATTATCCCACTTTGTGCGTTTGGAAGCAAACATTCTGAGCGTATTTTCCGGGAACATTGGCATAAATACACGATAAAAAAGCGTAAGTACATGTGTATTAGGAGACATCAGAGTGCAGTTGTCAGCAAGACATTGTCCCAGTTGCAATCTCCATTTTAGATATCTGAAGATATATCATATATCATCTACTGCAGATAAGGTGTTTTTTTCTACTCAATTGAGTGGAGTTTATCCAAGTTTGTGCAGTATGAAACCCGATTTTTCGGGCTCAATGCGCCGCTGAAAACATCTCCTGATTCTTGGAGTTCCTCAAGCAGAAAAATGAAAGGTGCTAAGCTATGAGATTCAATGTCTTGGATCTTTCCGACATCAATATTATCCGCCGACCCCGGCCTTGGCCAAGGCAGGGGCGGCGCCTGGGACCACCGCAGGTGTGGAACTTCTCCTTCTTAGCTTGCCAAGGTCAAACGCATCTCACAGCCAGCAAGCTGCCCCAAGGCCACATCGCGTAAACATTCTCCTGGCATGCTTCATCCTCCAGTTCAGACTTCCCCTTTACCTTGCGAAGACTACGTCTTACGCACGGGAGGCAAGACACACCATCCCCAAAATATGAAAACAACATTCCATGAACAGCCACGGAAGTCCCTGATATCAATACATTCGATTCATTGTCCCACAATCTATGTTTACGCTACGTAGACCTTCAAAAACTCTATAATATTTGCACGTTTGGACTACTGCACATGTGGGCCGTTTTGACCTTTCCCCGCCGCTCCGCCCTGACAAGGGGGTCGGCGGCACCACTTTGGTGCCAACTCGAAGTTATAAGTGGGTTATAACCTAGGGTTATATCCCAGTTACTAAGTCATAACTTCTTAGCTAACTTTTTGTAACTTTTTTTTGCTATAAAAAAAAGTGTCTTGAAAAGTGATCAAATTTTGATCTTTTTGATGATTTTGAGTGTTTGCTGTTTGAAGCGTTTTTAACTGCTAAAAAAAATGCCAAATGGAGCGGTTTTCAAACCGCTAAAAGCCATTTTTGTTGGAACAGCCGTTTTCAGCATGTCAAATGCCCCGGCCGATGTGCCGCTTTTGCCGACCAGGCCAGGTTTGTTGTCTTTCACGAGTGAACAATTCAAAGTGATTTGGTTGAAATGGATGTCCTTGCATGCAGGGAATCTCGTCCTCTCGATGAGCTCAAGTTCGTGCTGGTGAAGTGCGAGTGGGTCTTGGAGAGCGGTCTTTTGAAGTGGAGAAGCCACAGCATTACTGGCAAGGTGAAAGAGTGACTTGGCACGATTTTGCACGTGCAACTTATATTTGGCAATGTTCTCTTCAGCATGCAACCTCAAGATCATGATTGCGAGGCGAAATTTCGATGAGCTGGTTCAGCAGTGGCCTGTGAATGACGATGAGGTGGAGATGATCCGTCGTCATCTCTTGCAGCTTGTGACAGAGAACGGCCAGACGTAATAGATGACCTGCATTTGTTCAAAATGAAGATTATACGTTGCTGGATGCGGGAACTAAAAATAATATGCCGCTGTGGAAAAAGGGCATGGAAGCGGTGGCATGCCGCTGCATGAAGCGGTTTCAACCGCTGAGTTGCAGGGGAGCGGTGTCAACCGCTGACTGAGCATGGAAGCGGTTTCAACCGCTGAGTTGCATGGGAGCGGTGTCAACCGCTGACTCAACATGGAAGCGGTTTCAACCGCTGAGTTGCATGGGAGCGGTGCATGTGATCTCTTTGAATTGTTTAACTCGCCCTACCGGAACCTCCTCGAAGAGGTCACACCGTTGGCCGGGTGTGGGGCTGGAACCTTGCCTTGGGGCCAACGCACCACCTGTAGCAATAAAGCAGGTGGTGTATGAGAGCAGGATGCATGGGCTAACGTGCCTGCTCGGGCAAACCCGGATACGAAACTTGGAGCATTGCTGCATGGGTACCCGCGGCAATGCTTCCATTTTTCAGAACCGGGGGTTCTGAGAACGGGAGGCCATGACGACACATGGAAGCGGTCTCAACCGCTGAGTTGCATGGGAGCGGTTGCAACCGCTGACTGAACATGGAAACGGTTTCAACCGCTCAGTTGCATGGGTGCGGTGTCAACCGCTGACTCAACATGGAAGCGGTATATGCATCAACCGCTGAGTTGCATGGGAGCGGTGTCAACCGCTGACTCAACATGGAAGCGGTACATCAACCGCTGAGTTGCATGGGAGCGGTGTCAACCGCTGGATTGTTTCGGCGGTGACGCAATCGCTTTGCATATATATAGCGTGAAAATGAATCTATGGACAGTTTTTGTGCCTCAAGGGCTGTATAGAACTTTCAGTTGCCATGACTTCTTTCGTGAGGCAATTGCAGGCCACTGATAAATTTCTTGGCCAAATTGCGTGTTTGTCAACTGCTGCAGATGTGCAGCGGCAAAGGGTGAAGATCTTGGTTGACATCATTCCGCATCGGGGCCCATGGACTTCTGATGCATGCTCTTTTGCTTGTGAAGCGGTCAACTCCTGCCAGAATCTCACGAAGGAGAACAAGGAGGCCTTGCTTCAGAGCATTATTTGTCAGCGTGTTGACGATGAGATCGAAGCCGGCAGCAGGGTCAAGTTGCAAGATTACACCAATGTTGTGAACATGCTGCCTCAAGACCTTTCAGGCCTTTTGATGGAAGAGACCATGCCCATCGAGGACAAACTGCTTCGTCTTTGCCACCATTGTCACTCACTAGGATTACTTTATCCTTCCGAGAAGACATGCTCAGTGTTGACCTGCTTGGTCTATTGGTGTCACTGGCAGCATTGCATGCCAGATGTGAAACACAAGAACTGGTACTTGAACCAGACCAAGCCTATGATCAAGCAGTACCTCCAGCATTGCCAAAATATATCTTCTTTGTCACCAGAGAGGCAGCTTCGTCTCTTGCCCATGAAAGTGGATGACTTGCCCATGCATTCCAAGCAATTGATTGAGCAATGCGGGCCGCTTGTTGCAGTCAGTCTGCATTGCAAAACGACCTGCGAAGACATGCCGACCAGAGTGACCAAAAGGGGGGTAAGGTTCAATACCTGCTTAGTGAAACCATTGCCTCCACCACGCGGGAATTCCGTACAAGCCCAGCACGCTTTGGCATTGGACATGGATGCGGCATTGAATGTTGAAGCGGCGGTGACCCGGCCAGCTGCTCTGCTTGACAAGGAGAAAGGTGCTCTCGAGAAAGAGGTGACCATGGCATCTGATCCGCTGCCACTGAAGGATAGGATTTCAGCTCAGTTGGTGCAAGAGCAGAAAAGCTTGGTTGGACGCTGCCCGAATCTTGTTATGTCAAAACCAAAGAATGGGAAAGCGAGTGTTTTCGAAACTTTAGCCAACCTGAAGTTGAAGCTGCAATCCAAGAAGGAAGGAACAGAGATTCCTAAGCCTGAGCAAGAGAAGATCCCTCAGAAGCCTGCACATGTTGCCAAGGCCAAGCCAGGGCCGAAGGCAAGTTCGAAGAAAGCGAAACAGATGGAAACATCTGATGAGCCTGTGGAAAAGCACACCACCGAGAAGTCCCGTTCAAAGAAAGCAGCCATCTCAAAAAAAGTGGAAGAGCAGGAGTTGCAACCTGTTGTCGTCGATCTGAAGCACAAGAATGACAAATTGGCACCGAAGAAATCTGCCAAGCAGAAGTCTCCCAATAAGGTGGCCAAGCCTTCTCCCAAGAAGAAAGTGCAGAAGCGTAGAGAGCCGAAGCCTTTGCCCGAATGGTGGAATTGCAAAGACAAGCTTCTCGCCAGGTTTCCGCAGGACACACCAAAGCGCTTTTCTTCTCGATGTTACCACCACATCGTGCAAAATGAGGTCTTGAAGGGTGTCATGCACGAGATGGCGAAGCTTGCAGGGCAAAGAGCCCACGCGGAAGCACTTATTCGTTGGAGCAAGATGTTTCCAGCGTAGGTGCTGTGCTGCTGTTGCAACAGCTCTGGGAAAACATGATGGCTGAATTTGTATATGTTTGCGTTTTGTGAAACGTAGGTTGCAATTCGTCGATGAGGTTTTAAACCTCATGCATGATGTCGCATTTTGCATGCGGTGAAAACCTTGCGATATTCATCTTCGAAGCGGTTTCAACCGCTGACAGAACACGGAAGCGGTCTCATCCGCTGAGTTGCATGGGAGCGGTGTCAACCGCTGACTGAACATGGAAGTGGTCTCAACCGCTGAGTTGCATGGGAGCGGTTTCAACCGCTGACTGAACATGGAAGTGGTCTCAACCGCTGAGTTGCATGGGAGCGGTTTCAACCGCTGACTGAACGTGGAAGTGGTCTCAAGAAGGGGAGTTGCAGGGGAGCGGTTTCAACAGCTGGACTCAACATGGAAGCGGTATATCAACCGCTGCGTTGCATGGTTGCGGTGTCAACCGCTCACTGCACATCATGGAAGCGGTCTCAACCGCTGAGTTGCATGCAATTGCTGACTGGACACGGAAGCGGTTTCAACCGCTTAGTATACCGCTGAGTTGATCTCTTTTTGGGGAGCGGATCAGCCGCTGTATAAATTTTCCAAATCTGATCGTATATTCCTCTGCAGACTTTTGGGGGCAGCCAAGAACTCAGAGAGATAAGAAAAGACGGAAGCCATGGCAGCTAATGGACAAGTCTTTCAAGATGCGCAGAGTCAGGAGGAGACCCAGGTCTATGACAGTGACCCGATGGATGTCGAAAAGGTAAATGAGGAGGAAGTGCCGCTGACGCAGGCTGATGGTGCAAATGATGAGCCTGAGGAGGAGACGCAGAACCATGACTCTGTTGTGCAGGTTCCTGCAAGCGAAGCTGAGGAGGTTTGTGCGAGCCCGGCTAAGGAGAACGAACCCGAAGCCTCGAAGCAGCTGGTGCAGCCAGACCCCTCGCGAGGCTTCAGGCCACTTCCTGCAGGGGCAGCATCGGTGGAGGGCATTGGTTGGAAGGACCTTCGCGAGATGGGCCAAGGTGCCGACCAGTACTGCAGCACTTGCAGAGCTCATGTGGACCCTGCTCCAGAGAAGCGGGTTTTCAAGAAGGGCCACCACCAGTGGCAATGCAGGACGTGCCACAACGTGACCACTTTGCTGTACAAGAGGATGGATATGAAAAATCTCCAAGGATGGAAGGACCTCAGCGAAGCTCAGGTGCAGCGCTTCTACCAGGAAGCTGGGAAATGTCTTGCCTTGGGGCAGCGGTCATGCTTTGGTAAGATCCAGGGCTGCCTCATCGACAGCGTCACCCAAAGCGAAGTGCACCGTCAAGAAACCAATGTCAAAGGAGAATTTCTCCCATTGAGTGTGTGGGCGTCCAAAGGTTACAACACAGAGGCCATAGAGGCCAAAGCTGAGAAGCGCAAGAGCGACATGTTTGGATGGGTCTACCGCGTCAATGTGCTGTCAATTAACTACTCCCATATTGAAGAAGAGTGTCGCCAGCGTGTGCTGCAAGCGACCCGCAAAGTGGGACGCTTCTTGTCTTTATATACATATATATATATAATTATATATATTATATATATATAATTATATATATAGCAGCGGTTTCAACCGCTTTAATTTGTTTTCGTATACCGCTATATACATTGAAGCGGTATCAACCACTGAGTTGCATGGAAGCGGTTTTATAATCGCTCACTGAACATGGAATGGGTTTCAAACGCTGAGTTCGCTGACTGAACATGGAAGCGGTGCAATGTCTAAACCGCTATATGTCGTTTGCCACTGTCAACCGCTTGGGTTCTGAACTGGAGGGCATAAATATATCCATCTCAGGACAGTCGAAACCCGCTGGCAAGGCCAAGGGCAAAGGCAAGAACATTGCGGATGGTGCAGCTGCTGCCGGCAATGGAGAGCAGAGCGGTGCCACACCGCAGGCCCTCGAGGACGTGATGATGATCGATTCGGACTGGGATTCCATTTCCAGTTCCGGTGAGCAGCCTGCTCGCCGTGGGGGAGGAAGCAAGGCCAAGCCTTCCAAGTCCAAGGCTGCTAAGCCGAAGGTGAAGGTGACGGCCGAAGAGAAGAAGGAAGCTCGCACGGCCAACAACCCTCACCTTGGCAATGCGAGGAAGGCTTTGCGTCTCTTGGAGCCGGTCATCAAGGACTGCAAGTCGATCCTCAAGTGCACCAGCTGTCCCGAGGATTTGAAGGAGGAGCTGCAAGCTGCTCAGCAGATCGTCAAAGATGCCACCAAGTTCAAGTCTGCTGCACAGGTCGCTGGCCAGCAGGGCAAAGTCCTGGATCCCTGAACCTATGAGAATGAGACCTGCAAGGAGCTAGCCAAGAACATCAAGAGCAAGACGGAGAGCACTCGCAGTATGGATCAGCTTCTCAGCAAGATGGATGACACTGCCTTGGCGAATCTGAAGAAGGCGGCCGAGGAACGCCTGTCAGCAACTGACGTGGAATAGGTCTTAGATCTTTCTTGCTTTTGTTTAATTAGCAGCTTTGGTGTTTTTTGACACCGGCTGCACATGTGCATCATAGATGCTTCAAGACCGGTGGGGTCTAGACCGGCAGATCGTCAAGCTGTTGACTCCGCTGTGTGCTGTGAAAAACCTGAGAAACACCACTTGGCGGCGGTGCAACCGCGATACAACTTTCCTGCATGGTAGCGGTCTCAACCGCTTAGTATATATGGGAGCGGTTTCAACCGCTGACTGCAGTTCCTTATACATGGTAGCGGTCTGAGCCGCTCAGTTACGTGGGGCGGCATCAGTCGCTGACGAAACACTTTTCTATACATGGTAGCGGTCTCAACCGCTGAGTTGCATGGGAGCGGCATCAGCCGCTGACTAAACACTTTCCTATACATGGAAGCGGTCTCAACCGCTGAGTTTCATGGGAGCGGCATCAGCCGCTGACTGTCCTTATACATGGTAGCGGTCTCAACCGCTGAGTTGCATGGGAGCGGCATCAGCCGCTGTGTCAACAATATTTTTTAGAGGAAACAAACTGACTAAAAAACATAAACTGAAATTTTGTTTAGTGTACCGCTTTTCAAAACAAGTTTTGCTTTGCATTTGATACAAGGAAGCGGTATTAATCGCTGAGTTTCCCTGTTTGTCTGATCTGTCTACTGCGTTTGGGAACTGCCGTTAAAGAACTCAATATAGATATATGAGATTATAATTTATAAATATGTCGACATGTTTAGGCTCAACATGAGCAATGCAACCAATGTTTTCATGGAAAGGTGACTGAAAAAGAAACTATATGTTGTAGATCCCTGAGCATGCCACACAGTCAGGGTGAAATGTCCACTTCACTTTACAAATAAACGGGGAGTGAACAACAAGATTGCCTCAATGCTTTCAGGCATGGCATGGTTTTTCAACCAGAAGTCTACATATCTTTAAAAAAAACATCACAACACCTCTGCCCAACGGCGCCATGGAACCAAGGGAGCCGGGTGATCCAGCTGACGGGAGTGAGACAGAGAAGTCTCTTGCAGCATTATTTTTTTTTACTTTGTCCTGGAGAAATGGTTTAGCATTGAAGAGCGGTTGTCACCGCTACATTGAAGCGGTTGTCACCGCTCCATTGAAACCTATAAACCGCCATCCACAAACATATATCCAGAGTTTTGTGATGCCCTTACCCAAGTATTTAAAAAAACAATTTACAAACCCTAAATGTATTTGATTTCATCTTGGGCATTTTTTTCCGTGCTCTTCGCTATGAAGTGCAAACCGTAGTGACAAACTGAAATGCATTACATGCTGAAAAAAACATAATTCTCGTAGATCTCAGTGCTGTTGGGTTTTAATTGGAATGCATTTCAGATTGAACACAAGAAGAAACATATTCATTGAAGTCTCATAGATCTCAGTGCTGTCAGCCTTAAATTGAAATGCACTTCAAATTGAACAATGCGATGCAACGCAATGCAATGCAATGCAATGCAAAGCAATCTCAGACTAAACACAAGAAAAAAAATCATTGAACTCTCATAGATCTCAGTGCTGTCAGCTTTAAATTAAAACGCGCTTCAGACAGAACAATGTAATGCAATGCAACGCAAGGCAATGCAAAGCAATCTTGATATTGACATTGAAAAAAAAACTTTAATTGCACCATCATGTGAAAACAAAATCCCTGATCCAAACCTGTAAAGGCGTTTGTGCTATACTGGTGGTATGCCGTATACCATGGTATACTGGCCGTATACCATGGTATACTGGCCGTACCAGTATACCCACTGGTGGTATACTGGTGGTATACTGGTGGTATACCGGTGGTATACTGGTGGTATACTTGTTTAGTTTTTTTTTCATCAACTGCATTTTTTCCCTATGCATCTTTAGATTTATCAGACTCTGACTTCAAAATTAATTTGGCAAACTTGCGGTTTTAACAGTTTAAAAACAGTTGGCACATTCCCTCATTTGTAGTTGAGGTGATCTGTCAAGTTTAGAAACCTAATCTATGAGAACCTGATTGAATCCAAAAGTTTTTGCCATATAATTTTGCAAGGCATTAGTTTGTGAAGCCTGCTGGACTTCAACTCTGTTTGAACTTTGCAAGTCGTCCGGTTGGGACTTACTTCGAAAGGATGAGATTGCCCAAAATCATTGACTTACAGATCTCAATGAATTCACAGTCCTGACAACATGACTTAAAAAATACAACGTCAAAAAATAGTAGCATTGTAAACTCAACTATTTCATCAGACTATTCTTACATGCAGCTTTCACCATCTCTGCAATCACAAACAATCTCAATAGATTGAAACTTGAAAACATCTAAAGAAAAAATACGACGTCAAGATATCCAAAAACCTGTGAAATTGCAAAACACAATCCCATTGGCAATTCATGGCTATAGGAAAAAAAACACACTCAAAAGTCAGCCCAACACTGGCACAGAAGCAAAAACATGTAGCGGTTTCAACCGCTCCATGGCTGATAGGGGTATGCATGCTCCACGAAGTGTAGCGGTTTCGACCTCTCCAAATGGCATTCTACCACTTGTAGCGGTTTAAACCGCTTCAATCAGTGTATAGTGAAATAACATATGATGTAAATAACTATAGATAAACATTTCTGTTAAATATATTTTTGGCAGATGTACACATTAACAAGGTCATGTGCTCCTGACCAAGAACAACATTGGGAAGAGGTGAAGCTGGAGGAGGAGGAGATGAAGGTGGAACAGTATGATGATGAGGAGTACGACCCTTGGGATGAATCCTGGTGGCACGACACCGAAGAGGAGGTGGCAGAAGAGCCTGCAATCGACATCGAAGAGGAGGTGGCAGAAGAGCCTGCAGTAGACATCGAAGAGGAGGTGGCAGAAGAGCCTGCAGTATACCAGGCGTGATCTATAGGCGTTTCGAACATACATCATTCAAAACTAAACATGGCTATATGTATATATTCCTGTAGTGGGCATGCTCACGCAGTACATTCGCGTCTTCAAAAAAATGTAATATAGATCTTTAACGGCAGGTCCCAGCGTTTGCAACAACCGCAACAAAACAACACAACACAACAACGACAACAACAACAACAACAACAGCAACAAAGGGGACAGCATCACATACAGTATGTAGAAAGCAGAGAAAATTCACTCCTCAATTTTGAACATGGATCCTGAGGGTTATTTTATTTCGCAATTCTTCTCTTTCAAGCTAGCAAACACAACCACCAGCATGACGCCAAAAGGATTTAAGAATTAGCGATCCCCAGGTCAAACACATTGTAGCGGTTGCAACCGCTTGGTGCGCTGCTTTCCCTTGGAGCGGTCTTCATGATGCTATGTAGATTGAAGCGGTTTCAACCGCTGAGTTGCATGGAAGCGGTGTCAACCGCTCACTACACATCATGGAAGCGGTGTCAAATGCTCATTATATATATATGGAAGTGGTTTCAACCGCTGATCACGACCGAACATGGAAGCGGTCTCGACCGCTCACTTTCATGGGAGCGGTTTCAACCGCTGACTACACATTGAAGCGGTCTCGGCCGCTGAGTTGCATGGAAGCGGTTTCAACCGCTAAAGGAGCATTGGAGCGGTAACCCGCTATAGACATATATATCCTTGCAGGGGACCTCGAAGGCTGCCAGCAAAGCTGTCCCAGTGGAGAACATATCCTTGCAGGCGACCACCTCGAAGGCGGGTATGAAAGCTGTCCCAGTGTCAGTGGTGCCTAGCTGGACGGTTCCGCCACCGTGGGCCGGGGCCGATTCGTCGAGCTCTTCGGGCGTCCCAGCTCATCGACGAGGACGTGGAAGAGAAGATGACCATGGAGGACATTCCCATGCAGACGGAGACGGTGGGGGACATGGAGACGGAGGGGATCGAGGAGTTCCGGGAGATGGGGGAGATGGAGATGGAAGGGATGGAGGAGATCCCCGTGATGGGGGAGATGCATCTGGAGATGCCGGAGGTGACGGAGTTGGAGATGGAGGAGCAGATGCAGGGGCCGCCTCTCGCCCATGGAGAGGAAAGGAAGGCTCCTCAAGGCAGCAGTGGGCGAACCAGCGCGGTAGATGGCGCAAGAAGCGTGGAGGTCTGAACAGAGGCTGGTATGAAGCCCACTATTGGCAAGACCATGGCCCTGAGCACTCATGGTATAGCCGCCCGGAGAACCGTGGCTGAGGTGTTGGTGCTGAAAAAGCGCTGCTGCTTCATTGTAGCGGTGTCAACCGCTGACTGAACATGGAAGCGGTCTCAACCGCTGAGTTGCATGGGAGCGGTGATATCATATAACCGCTGACTGAACATGGAAGCGGTCTGAACCGCTGAGTTGCATGGGAGCGATGATATCATATAACTGCTGACTGAACATGGAAGCGGTCTCAACCGCTGAGTTGCATGGGAGCGGTGTTATCATATAACCGCTGACTGAACATGGAAGCGGTCTCAACCGCTGAGTTGCATGGTAGCGGTTTCAACCGCTGACTGCAGATGGAAGCTGTCTCAACCGCTGAGTTCCATGGAAGCGGTCTCAACCGCTGACTCAACATGGAAGCGGTGTCAACCGCTGATTTGCATGGAAGCGGCATTAGCCGCTTGGTGAAGACTTGCCTGCATGGAAGCGGTGTCAACCGCTGCAGTGTCATATTTGGGAGCGGTGCGAAGCGTTAAATAAACAATTTCCTGCTTGGAAGCGGTCTCAACCGCTGTCTGTAAATTTAAGTATATACTCATAGTGTTCCATAGAAAGGTCTGGGTGCGAAGCGGTTTCAACCGCTTATATTTGATGAACTCAATAAATTCTTTGCTCTTCGAAGCGGCTGAGCAACTGAAGCCCGTGATATTTTCCACCTAGCCATGTCGATGGAGTATTGCGTGGTTGTTGATGAGAGGCTAGAGGATTTTGACCCCGAGGGAAAGAGCTTCCAGCGCCTGGGCAACTCTCAGACGGCCAAGATAAGCTTCGGCGGCAAATCCATTGTTCTGACCAGTGGGCTGGCATGGTGGTCCTACAAGTGCGAGGTGCCTTGGACTGGCTTCCCTGGAAGTTGTGGCATATGGGCCTGCAACCATCCCAATGACCATACTCCAGACCGCATCTATGTGCGCATGGCTGACATGGATGAGATTCCAGTGACAAAAGTTCTGTTGGCATCGTACAGCAAGATTGGTGCTTATTGGTGTGTTTCGTTGCACTATGCAACAACGAACCAACTGTGGCTGCAGCTCAGGGCACCACTGAAGCAGACTTGGAAAGACTTCCTCCTCACCTCGGTGTGGCAACGATTTCAGAAGGATGTCAAGGAAAACATCAGCAATCAGTGCTTGTTTCGAATTCTGCTGGGCAACGATTTCTTGACTGCTGAAGATCGGCGCACTATGGAGGAGATCTTCGTGCATCAGATCTTTGTGAGTGTGGTGAACGGAGCTAGCGAGCAAAATGAGGATGGGAACCAGATGGGTGCAGCGTGGGACCCTGCAGAGGCTGAGAATGGCGAGGATGGCAAAGTCAAGGAGAACACGAAGGCCACAGTGAACCTGAAGAATGTTAAGAAGGTTAATGGCCACAAATCTGACTGAAGAAGACCTTAAGAAGATGATTTTTTGAGCATTGCGGCTGTATTCCATTGTAGCGGTCGCAACCGCTGTGTTTAACGGTCGCAACATATATCGGCTGTCTTCCAATGTAGCGGTGGCAACCGCTGTGTTCCAGTGTAACTGTATCGGTATATATATAACTGCTTGGTGAAGAAGCATTAAACAGGTGCCGAAGAAAGCGGCGACGCTGCAGAAGGCGACCAAGGCGAAGAAGGGGGCAAAGCAGCCGAAGCCGGCGGCGGCGCAGAAAGAACCAACCGCTGCGCTGAAAAGGCCGTCTGCGGCGAAGAGCCCGGCTAAACCGCTGAAGAAGCCGGCTGCGGCGCAGCGCCGCCGCTGAAGACTTTTGCTGTCTACAGGACTTTTTGATCCCTAGCCACCAGAAGACTTTTTGATCCATATCGAAGAGCTGGTTTGGACGTTTATAAGTCTTGAGAGCTGGCAGAGACCTGAATCCAGAAAGGACAAAAAAGACCGTTCAACCGCTTTAGGTCGAAGCGGTTGCAACCGCTGAGTCAGAGTTGCTGTCATTGGAGCGGTTCAACCGCTTTCCTGTTCGAAGCGGTGTCAACCGCTTTTATGTTTCCATTGTAGCGGTGGCAACCGCTGTCTTCCAATGTAGCGGTGGCAACCGCTGTCTTCCAATGTCGCGGTGGCAACCGCTGTGTTTCATTGTAGCGGTGGCGACCGCTTTGAATTCTTGCTTTCATTGGAGCGGCTCAACCGCTTTCCTGTTCGGAGCGGTGTCTATACTGTTTCATGCTTCCATGGAGCGGTGCTAACCGCTTTCATGCGTCCGTTGTAGCGGTATATAGCAACCGCTTTCTTGCATTGTAGCGGTGTCAACCGCTGAGTGCTTGAAGCGGAGTCAGCCGCTTTCATGCTTATTTTGGAACATTGTTTCTTTCTCTCCATATCATCTTTTTTTTTGCGGTGTGCTAAATATCTATAAATTCATTTCCAGAGCTGTTTAAGCTCCCAATACCTTTATGTCAAAACGCAGGAGGCCAGCTATAGACGACTTGTTGCAATGCTATGGTGTCAAAGGTGTTTCTGATGCAGGCGTTCGAAGAGTGATAGCTAGACTTCGCAAAGAGCCTCAACTTGCAAATGAATCAAGCCCATACTTGAAGCAACGCTTTGCGGGCTTGGACAAAGCATTGCTGGAAGACACAGAACATGGAATTTGCATTTTGCAACTGCAAGTCTACATAGACCTTCTTTGCCGAGATGCACAGGTGGCCCGCTTTTTCGCGACCACTATAGTGGAGGAACAGATTAAAGAAGGATCTGTTTCTGCTTGCTTTTATCTCGATGAAATTGTTCCAGGCAATATCATTGCTCCAGACAATCGACGTCGTTCTTGGTGTTTCTATTTTGCCTGGCTGACACATGTGAAATTGCGGAAAGAAATCCTCTGGATACCTTTGGCCATTCTCAGAACTGAACTATTGGAGCAAGTTCCGGGTGGATTACCGCAGGTCATGACTCATATACTCCGGCAATGCTTGCCATTTTTTCGCGGTCTGGTTATTGGTGATCGGCTGGTCATCACTTCCAAACTATACTTGCTGGGAGATGAAGATGCCTTGGAAAAATGTTTGGCGCACAAAGGCGCCAGCGGTTTGCGGCCTTGCATCCGCTGCAGCAATTGCATTTCAAAAGGGTCCTCTGTCGAAGGCTATCACAGTATAGATCATGACAATTTCGATGACTTCGAAGATGTTGAAGACCAAGAAGTCCTGGAAATCTTACAACATTTGTGCCACGTCGAAGAAACAAGCACCAAAACAAAACTTCAGGAAGCAGAGAAACTCAGCGGATGGAAGCGCAATGCCTCTGTCTTTGTGCTGGATCCTGAACTTGCAGCCATCATGCCGCCGAATCTATTTGTTTACGATGCGATGCATGTGCTTTGGGGAAATGGTATAGCCAATCAAGAGATTGGACTCTTTTGGCAAGCTGCAACGAGTCATGGTGCGACAAATGCTGACTTAGTGGCTTTCCTCAATGCAAATTGGGAACCTGCATCTTTGCATTATAGGCTAAAATGCCTGGCAGGACCCAGATTATTGAAAAGAGATGGAAGCGATTACAAAGGATCTTGCACGCAGACCTTGGAGTTCCTTGTGCTTTTAACATACTTTGCAAATGAGATGCTTGCTGAAATAGAGTGCCTTTCTTTGCATATAGCATCTTTGACAGCCTTGGCGTCGCTTTGTAGCAAAGTTTTGGACGCCAAAGTCAACCCGAACGAAGTTGCTGGATTGCGAGATCTCCAATCTCATCATCTGAGATGCTTCAAAGCTTGCTATGGCGAAGAGTTGTGCCGACCAAAGCATCATTATGGCTGCCACCTTGAGCCACAATGCGAGAAGTCTGGCTGTTTGATGGACACGTTTCCCACAGAAAGGAAACACAAAGTGTTCAAACAAGACTTGGCGCCAAGGATTGCCCGACTCCAGGGCTTCGAGCGCAGCATCTTGATCAGATGGATCGAGCATGATTTGCAGGCCATTCAAGATGCAAAGCTCATGGCGGTGGAGCTGCAACAACCTTATAAGCATCAGCCTTGTGATGCTTTGAAATTTGGCAGGCGAATTGAATGCCAGCACAACTCGTATAAAATCAATGACCTCCTCATGTTCAAGGATGATCAGATGTATACTGTATACCTGATCGTCCTTTGCTTTGCTTCTAACAAAGAGTTGGGGCTCATCGTGCAACGCTTGCAAGCGCAAAGCTCTCACCATGACCCACTCTGGCTGTGCAGCACATGGATCTTGCTAGACGAAATGGAGGTGATGGACTTGGAAGAAGCAGGATCGCATATCCGCACGACCTTTCACAGCTGGAGTGAGGACAAGTCAGCGGTTGTGATCTTGCGGTGAAAAAATGCTGTGTGACTCCAAAAGCATGCAAGCTGGAAGCGGTGTCTATAAAACCGCTGCATTGAAGCGGTATGATCGCTGAAACAATCCACCATGCCATGACACGGTTGTAACCGCTTATGAAGCGGTTCTAATCGCTGAAACAATCCGCTGAGTTGCATGGGAGCGGTTGCAACCGCTGACTGAGCATGGAAGCGGTTACAACCGCTGAGTTGCATGGGAGCGGTGTCAACCGCTGACTCAACATGGAAGCGGTATATCAACCGCTAAGTTGCATGGAAGCGGTTTCAACCGCTCACTGAACATGGAAACGGTTTCAACCGCTGAGTTGCATGGGAGCGGTGTCAACCGCTGACTCAACATGGAAGCGGTTCTTCTAATCGCTCACGAAAAACTTACCCATGGAAACGATGAAAACCGCGATTTTTTCTAAAAAAACAACTTCGAAGCGGCTCAACCGCTATAATTAGAAAAAATATTGTTTTCGATACACTAAAAACAAGTGTTTTTTTCAATTTTTCTAAGTTATAAAAATGTGCTAAAATTGTTGATATTTTCTTCACTTCATAACTTTTCATAACTTCTTGTATAACTTTAGTTATAACCACTTATAACTTCGAGTTGGCACCAAAGCAGGGCGTTAGCCCATTTATAACATTGCGACGAATATTGTCCTTTTGGAAAGGCCAGGACGGTATGTTATCATCGTCTACACATAGGTCATTGAGGGGACCTTCAACCAACCACTGGTTGTTAATATGGAAAAAGGACATCTGCCAGCGGCACCTCAATGTAGCGGTTGCCCATCCACTGACCATTCAGTACCTAAACGCATCGCACAGTTCATCGAAGCCAAATAATTCATCATAGCTAAACGAAACTACCCTCTGGTACACATTTACATTACTATGGAAAATCACCATTATTCTTGGGAAAACTCACTATTTCTACGGCCATTTTCAATAGCTATGTTAAATTACCAGAGGTAAATGTATTTTCAGATGTTCCTTTCTGAATGGACATTTTCTCTGAAACAAAATCTCTGCCTTTATCAGACCCTTCAAAAAAAGATCATGACTTGGTATAAATGGCTTTGTCTGAAAATGGGGTACACCCCAAAATAGGGAAAAGGTGAATCTTTGGAGTTTAGAGGGCCGCCCTATGTTCAGATGAAGCAACCTGGTTGATAAATATCCTACCTACGACTACCATGGGGAAGTGGGGTCTGTGCATCTCTGGAAAATGCTCGCTTTCCAGCAATTCCAAGACGTTTCCTGAGTTTATAGTTCACCCCCTGGTAAACTGTCACAGTTTGCTATTTAACATGGCCAATTTATACTTGATTTACCTATTAAAAGTGGGTGGATTTTCCATAGTTATGTAAACGTTTACGAGATGGTATTCAGATGATCCCAGCCTAGTGAAGAGTATTAAAATGGGATGTCTGAAAGGATGATGCCTCATAAATGTCAGGAATGTGCTTCTAACTTAATTATGTAATTTCATACCCACCAAAAAGCATAATGACACATCTGGTTCCTAAATGATTCTCAATATTTCTAGGTGTCCACGGAAGCAAAAAAGGACAACATCATTCACCGAGTCCGCATACGCCCCATCATTCCGAAAGAACAACCACATCTACCCTCTGGTAAACTAACATAGCTATGGAAAATCACATTTTTTCATGGGAAAACTCACTATAAATAGCAATTTTCAATAGCTTTTTGTATGTTTACCAGAGGGTATATTCACTGTTGGTGGTGCAGAGTTTTCCGTTGACCGATTCAGATCAAATATGTTCAGTGTTGATCCCCGTTGATCATATACTGGTTGGTGGTGCAATAACCATCTTGAAAAATATGAGTTCGTCAATGGGAAGGATTATCCATTCATATTATGGAAAATAACATGTTCCAAACCACCAACCAGTATAGGTTTCGACAAAAAACACATTTGGATACATTTGGGATATGTCTCAAAAATGCTCAAAACCATTGAATCACAATACTTGATTTCATTGATACTCAACACGCAACATGACAAATCTTCTGAGTCCATAACTACCTCTTGAAAATGACTGGTCTTAGATACCCTGCAGTCTACGTCATGTGTTTGGTTAGCTGTTGAATATACTCAGTAATATGTACATACATAATATATATATATATACACATACAAAATACACATTTCAGGGCACAAGATTTTCCAGTACTTGGCTGAAAATGTCGGGTATCCCTAAAACCCAATTCTCAGATAAAACATGATAAGACCAAATACCAGACAATTCGATGGATTGGTTTAAGGGAAAATCTACAGGAAACCATGGTTTTTAGCATAATATAGGTCTTTCCTGTAAATGTTCCCATCATCCAATTCTATGAACAATGGGTTGCATTGCATACCCCATCTATATCCCACTGCATGGCCCACGGATGATATCCCCATTACCTGGTCAATGTCTTATCAGCCGAAAAAAAATGTTCGTGGTTGAATCCCAGGTGATATACCACCACTGGACATCTTTCATCCATTTATCCCATCCATTTCTGAGCCATTAAAAATACGTCCGTCCCATGAAATACAAGTTGGTTCATAGATTTCCCAATCCTATGGGTGATCAGAATCCCCAAGAAATTAAGTACTGTAAGCCCCAACAAATTGCAGTGCCCTCTGGTAATGATTAACGGTTTGCGACATTGAAAATGGCCCAGTCGAAATAGTTGATTTTCTCATTAATAGCATGGTGATTTTCCAGTTCGCTACGTAAACGTTTACCAGAGGGTAGCCAATCAACCAGGGGAAAACCATGGTCAAGTTGTGCCAGCTCAACTGACTGGTCTCACCCGTTGTGCCAGCTCCGCATCAGCCCGATCGCACATCTGAACGATGGCTTGCCCTGGCGAGCGATCACTGATGGCCAGTGATGACAAATCACCAGATTTGGTTGATAAACCATAGTGCAAAGTGATTTTCATAGCGCAGGTAAAGCTATGAGAGTAGTTCAAATTTGGATATAGATTTTCGTAGCACAGAAATCACCCGTAAAGCCATAGTAAAGCCATAGAAGTTCAAAGATCATCATGACCCCATGGATGATGATACGTCACTATGTCATAAAAGTATCCTTGTAGAATTTTATTGCAGTTCAAAGATGTTTAAGATATGGCAGTGTGTCAAAACCTTGTACCCCTGGTGAACATCAAAATAGATGGTAAATGGATGTTCATCCCACTAAAAATGTATCTATAGGTATTGACCCATACCCACATCTATATATAGTATGGGTAAGCCTTCAACCTCCCAAAATTTGATGCCACTTTGTGAGGGCTGCCCGGCAGGGGTTTGCCTTTGGCATCAGGATCTTCAATGATGGTGGGATACCCTTCGGTATATAAGTTACAATTTTAAAAATAGCTCAACTATGGTTTATTGTAGATGTTAGTGTTGATGATATATCTACAGATATCTAC
Organism: Cladocopium goreaui; assembly: GCA_947184155.2. Classification (NCBI taxonomy): domain Eukaryota; class Dinophyceae; order Suessiales; family Symbiodiniaceae; genus Cladocopium; species Cladocopium goreaui. Next base: position 25,507 of record CAMXCT020001521.1, read on the forward strand.
AACAAAAATCGGCTGTACACTCCGACAGCACCACCAGAACGCCCAGGGGGTGCCATTGGGAAATCCCTATGACTTGAATGGCCAGAGTCGACACACTATTCCTGCTGAGGTGCAAGGTCAGGACCCAAGTAAAGGCGCCAACTTGGCATTTCCATTGTCTGTAATAATTATCCCGACAATAAACGACTTGTATAGGGTAATCTCAATATTTTTAGCCATCCCCAAAATCACCATATAAATGGTTCTATCATGTTGTATAAACCACCCCCATATGGTAGGTTTATTTTTCGGGTTTACCACATCACATGGTTCAAGGGCCCACCCCCCTATACCAGCCAATCAGCAGTTTCATGGTCCTAACATCTCACCTACAATGCCGGGGATAACTTTTAGGTCAATTCCAGCCAGTGGCTATCAGATGGCTATCATGTAACGTTGTACCTATGGTCTTTCAGAGTCTTTCATCATTTTTTGCTGACAGATGTTTGACTGGTTGGTGGTGCAATAACCATCTTGAAAAATATGAGTTCGTCAATGGGACGGATTATCCATTCATATTATGGAACATACCCTCTGGTTATTTAACATAGCCATGATATAGATGGCCCATGGCTCATGGCCCATGGCCCATGGAAATAGCTGGTTTACCGTTCTTAAAAATTGGTGGATTTTCCATGGCTAACTGTTAGTCATAACCAGATGGTCATCCTGTCCTATCCCATATATCCTATATATTCTGGAACATCATCCAAATTCTCCCATATGTTATGGAAAATAGTTACCCTCTGGTAAACTAACATAGCTATTGAACATGGCCATTTATAGTGTGTTTTCCCATGAAAAATGGTGATTGTCCACAGTTATGCGTTAGTTTACCAGAGGGTAATCCAGCCATGTTCCAAACCACCGTAACCAGTTGATGTGTTGGATCCAACTACCCCGGGCCCAACGTGTCATGTCCCAGCGGATCCGCCACCTGAAGGTCGTCCGTTGGAGCGTTGCAAGATGTTCACCGCCTTCGGGGCGTCGGAGATGCGGTCGACCACATCATGTTGGGCGAAGAACGCCAGCACGTCCTGCAGAAGACATCACCATGGCGACATGGCACTGGTGGCGTGGCATCTTCAATGGATTGGTTTAAGGGAAATCTACAGGAAACCATGGTTTTTACCATCAAATATAGGGGTTTCCTGTACATTTTCCCATCATCCAATTCTATGACATCTGGAAAGCTTGTTTTACATAGGGAAACACGGTTTCGTAACTGGTTGTGGCAATACAAAAATGGATTTCCCCTCGGACAAATCTCTGGGACTTTTGGGAATCTCAACTTCAACAGGTTCATATTTAAACATGTATAACATGTCGTGCCCTGGTTGTTTCGTTTCATAGATGTGCCTCAATCACCCTTACATCAATGGGAATTTCAAGATCCATATATAAGGCCTATATAAGGGAATATCCCAGCAAAATATTGCCTTATATGGTGCAGCACCTCCATTTTAGGATCCTGGAATTCCCATTGATTACTTCCATTTACGATTTGCGGATCATTTTTACGGAACGTTCATGTGGCGAAACCGCCATGGGGCCAAGTGCTGAAGACATAAAAAGCCTGTTGCTCGTGGGTGTCGTATTGGCGATCCGTCAGGCGGAACAACGGCGATCCGGTCGACTTGAAAATGACATTTTGTGTACTTAGATGGGCCATGGGATTAACTAACTGGTTAGTAACTGGGGATTTGTTACCCTCTATATCCCAATTATAATCCATTTACTAACTAGTTAACTAACTCCATGGCCCATCTAGGTACCCAGTGTACACAATCAACTTTCCCAAACATTCTCTTGCCTAATATCTTCTGGCTTTCTCTCCGCTTTTATGGGTACTTTGAAGTTCAACTGGTCATAAGAGTCTTAAGTATAAGTTGTATGTAATATGTTACTGCACCTATGCAGTTGTGATAAACAACAATGCATCCAATGGGTCATCTGCTAATAGTCATGATGGCTATCCGTTAGAAGTTGCTTTCCTCTGTGGAACAAGCAGTATCTATACTTCAACCAATGAGCATATCAAGTTAAGTAGGACACATATATATATAGAAATATAGAACCAGTTTTTTTTTCAAATATGTTATCTACAGGTGTCCAACTGTTCTATAATTTGAGGGTTGCTAGTATAGGGGTTTCATTGGTTTCCCATGGTTTCCTTTGAAATATTACATGGATGATTTCGAGGTCGTCTTGATTCATCTGAACACATCCAAGAAAACAAACACAACAAAACCGCCATCGGTATTCCTTGGATTCCCTACTCAAAAAATGATAAACCCCGCAAAACAAAAGCCGAATCCAGCAGCAACTGCCTGTTCTGAGGCAGCATAGGGCAAGCCGCGAAGCCTCCGGGCGAAAAGGAGAACCCTCCGGTGGTGCCGTCGCCCAGCGGCATCCAGCGGCTTTTTTTGCAGCGAAGCATAGGGCAAATCACCCTTGGGGCACCACACAGTGTGCAAGCAACAACAAAAATATACATAATAATCATACAATGTGAGGCCCCCGTTCGATAGCTAAGTTGGTTTACAACTACAATAACTAGGGTTTATGGTACTTATAACGAACTAGTTACTGGGGCGAATCTAAACCAACTTATAACTGGGCGGCCTCACATTGTAATAATCATAAATCATAAATATATACTGAAACATTGAAACTATTAAAAAAACTTCGTTTGAATATGTGTTTTATTGTTCTTAGCCCAAGCAACGATATCAACGTTGAACCACAAGGATCCAATTGGATCGGGTGAACAGTCAAATCCGTCGCCTTGGGTATGGAGAGTAGCTGGTTGGATGTTTGGGCTAGAAATGGATGAAACGTCCTGACCTCACCAGCAAGAAACTGACTTTTCTTCTTACAGAGTATCTAGATCTAGGCGAAGATTTGAAAATATTTACCCTCTGGTAAACTAACATAACTATGGAAAATCACCATTTTTCATGGGAAAATCCACTATTAATGGCCATTTTCAATAGCTATTTTGACATAACCAGAGGGTAAGATCATTCTGTGAGTCAATGATCCTTGAGGCTCGCAAATCTGGAATGATCTGGAACTCAAGGTGTTTGATGTTGCCACTGTTCCCATCGCCGGTGGTTTCCAACGACAAAAAACGTTTGTACCGTGGAAAATGCCATCGATGCCTCAAGGCTGGTCACCGCCCAAGGAGATACAACAGTTGCAAGCATAGAAGATATCCGGAACACATCATCTATATCACCCTGGACATACCTTTGGAATCTTTTTGGGGACCTCTATAAACATCACCAAAGGTTGTAATCCCATACCAGTCCCCAAAGATTTGATTTAAGAACCTGCCGACCATGTGGCTCTAGATCAAGCTCCTGGTACCCTGCTGTTCATTCCCAAATAGATTGTATAGCCTGCTCATCCTCCCAAAATATGGCTTTCTCTGCAATATGGTATATATACGGTATATACTATACCCAAAATTTGTCGCTTCAATGCAGTTCATCAGTTATAGAATCAACATGTTTCCCTATGAAAATGAAAGCTTTGTTTGGATGATGGAAATTGCGGCCCCAACTTGCAGATACATACCCCATTCTCAGACATGCCCGGACCGTGCCATGTCAAAACATGGTATATGTCATTTGGTCATGCATCCCCTGCCATGGGAATCCATGTATTCGGTACATAAGTCCTAAGCAGCTCCAGTTAAAAGATGTTTAAAATGAGCGTACATACATATATAATTATATATATAATATAATATTATATATTAAATATATTATAATGTATATATATACATAATATTATATATATACATAATATTATATATATATATACATATTACGAATCCATAGTTGCAGGGGTTACATTCCAACTTATTGGGACTTATAACCATGGTTATAGTCATTCTGCGAAAAAACTGAACCCCTATGGATTGATGACCATCTATGGTCTCATGGGTACCTACTTGGAGCATCCCACTTAGAAACTGGTTTATAACCATATTTCAAATATACATAATACCCTCTGGTAAATTAACATAGACCCTGAACACACTGAACATCACCAATTGTTAATGGAAATTCGTCTTTATAACCATATTCCAAACCCATTTATAAGTGGGATAACCCCATAGAAAATTGGGATCCGATCCGATCACGATCTTTTCGGCTGAGATGGAGCACAAAAATCATGGCCAGTCGGTCAGAAACTGATCTTTGGCTGGTTACGTTCTTATTTTGCAAAAAAAAACTAAAGGATTAGTCGGATTAGTTCCTACAATGTGAGGCCCCCGTTCGATAGCTAAGTTGGTGCACATAACTCCAATAACTATGGTTTATGGTACGCAAAGAACGAACTACTTACTGGGGCGAATCTAAACCAACATTCACATCACGGTTGGGGGCCTCACATTGTACCCATCCAGTTGGTGGGACCCGGGGACCATTGGAGCGACCATTTCTCCAGCCTGATGGCCGAGATGTCGGCTTCTGCTTCGACTGCGGAAAGGGCCCGGACACGGACGTCGATGCCAGACACACTGTGCAGAGAATTCTTAAAGACACTTAATGTGCAGAAGCGCATCAAAAAAAATCGTCTGGATGATGATGATGGTGATGATGATGATGGTGGTGATGATGATGATGGTG
>CAMXCT020001521.1:30288-135288 GCA_947184155.2 Cladocopium goreaui
TCCGCCCTTGAAATATTGGAATAGATGGGTTCTGCGTGTAAAAAAATCAGGGCGCTAAGGTGTGATCTTGCTGGTTTCAACACCAAATTGTGCTGCAGCTGGACGTTCACCATTTTAGGCGATTCCCAAGTCAGAAATCTGTGTGTCCCAACATGTTGAAATACTGACCTGCGGGTATATTGACACAACTTCATAAAGGAACAAATAATCATTTTTTCCAAAAACTACATCCACCAAGCTATGCTTCTGCACCCTTTGAAACATATGAGGGTTCTTGTACAGTTTCCCTGTAACCAACTTGGACAAGATAGATCCATCATGGTCAGTTCATCATTTGTGGCTTCACGATTTCAAGTTCCTTTTTGTTGAGACGGCAAACCAGTTCATTGGTACCCTCTGGTAAACTAACATTGCTATGGAAAATGGCCATAGAAATAGTGAGTTTTCCCATTCAAAATGTTGATTTTCCATAGTTATGTAAACGTTTACCAGAGGGTAACCCCTTATTTGAGGCTACTATATATACATAGTTATAACTCCTATATACATCGATCATAATCTGTGTCCGATGCTGGATTTGCCGTCTCCGCCTACGCGGATCATTTTTTTTCGGTTGCAGGAGTGTCTCGGTGCGTTGGTTTCTTTTATACATCCACATCTTTGTTATTTATCGTCCGAACATATAAGAGAACAGTGATTTACCACAAAAAAACACCAAATTCATCCGGATTCATCCGGATAAGATGAAGTTCCTGGTTCCTAGACCTCCAAGTACCCATAGATGGCGCTTTGCTCATCATTTTAGTACTTGTTTACCATTTTGGGGGTCTGGGATTTGGATGATGTTGGATCATGTGTGTATATATATATATTATACTATAGATATATTTAAGTATATATATATATACCTATGTGTGTAATTATATCCAACTATAATGTGTTACAGTAGATCCAATAATGAACACACATCTTTTTAGCAAACGGAGGCTCTGCGGGCCTTGGGGCACGACACCAGGCGCCACAGGTGCAGGCGCAGGAGGCCTAAGGAAAACTCCAGGGACGTAGCATGAAATGGGAAAATTGGATAAGAAATCCATAGAAATCCTATGAAATCCTCATTGTTGTTGGTTAAATCACCATTTTCCCTACAGCTATAGCTGTTTGGTAGAGTTATAGCCCTTGACAGATGCGAATACGACGGGAAAATGATGGGAAAATGACGGCAAACCACAAAATAATGGAGTCAAGTCAAAACTGGCTATTTCATGATATATGTCCTGTGAGTTACAGGAGGTATAATCCCAATTAAGGCCCTGTTAAGGTTGTTAAGGGCCACAACTGCATGCGGAGCTGAACCAACAAAAGTTGAAATTAGGACATTCAGTAAGACTCTGGTGCAATGTATTGATTTAAGGGAACATGTGCTGGCAACTGGGGTCTCCGGTTTCAGCACGTTCTCTTCAACCGGAAAGGAAATCATTGGTGATAGGAAATTATTGGTGACCATTATTGAGATCATAACGTCCGTATTTAGGAAGATTACTTCTCAATTTCCTGTGATGATATATTCAAGATGGGCCCCCCGGTTATAAACTTGTTTGTAAACCCCATGAACACTATATATAGTTATATATCCTTCATAAACCCTGTATAGTTAGTTCCAACACCGGCAGTTTGTCTTATTTGTTTCTTCGTTGCTTCATTGACAATGCGGGCAACATACTGGTAAACGTGCCACCACAATGCCACCACCATGAATGGCATGCAGAAAGTCACCCTGTAACAATTTTTTATTTTTGACATTATATATACTGTATAAATATATATACATATATAAGCTAGCCACCCCCTAATGGTAGTTTTTTTGGGGGGCCTACTACATATTACATATATATATATATTATGTTATATATATATATATTATATCATATATATTATATATAATATATATAATATATATAATATATAATATATATAATATATAATATATATGATATATAATATATATATATATAATATATATAATATATACAATATATATAATATATATAATATATATATATAATATATATAATATATATATAATATATAATATATATAATATATATAATATATAATATATATAATATATATATTATATATATAATATATATATAATATATATATAATAATCTATATATATAACAAATATACAATATATATAATATATAATATATAATATAAATACTATATATAAAATAATATATATATAACATATAAAAATATAAATATATATATATAATATATAATATATATAATATCTATATAAATATAATATAATATATATTATATATAATATAATATATATAATATAAACAATACAATATATATAATATATAATATAATAATATATATTTTTTTTTAAATATTATATAATATAATATAATATTATATATTATAATATAATATATAATATATAATATAAGATATAATATAATATATATATATATATTATATAAAATATAAAATATAATATATAATATTTTATATAACATAATAAAATATAATATAATATAATATAATATAAAAATATATATTATATATAATATAACATATATAATATATAATATATAATATTTTATATTATATATAATATATAATATATAATATAAGATATAATATAATATATATATATATATTATATAAAATATAAAATATAATATATAATATTTTATATAACATAATAAAATATAATATAATATAATATAATATAAAAAATATATATTATATATAATATAACATATATAATATATAATATATAATATTTTATATCATATATACTATATAGTATATATATATATAATATTATGTATATATTCTGTATATTTTGTATGTTATACTGTACATATACACACCTGCCAAGATCCGGAGTCCCTCCCGGAGGGATCCCATCGGTTTTTTTTTTATGTTAGATCCGAAGTCTCCAGGGATTCGGACACATAGCCAGCCTGCGCGTGGATCTCCGACTTAGTCGGACTAAGCATAGCCCCAGTTCCAACGTGGGATATACCCTGTGTATATATATAATTATATAGAGATGGGTTCTTATACCAAGGGTTCTTAACTGCTTAACTGACTGGGACCACCAAATCATGGGAGTTTCTCCTCAATTTGCCCACAATTCTTGAAACTATTCATCTCTGTGCTGGGAAATGCTGAACGGGACACCCAACTTTCAAATGTGGACGGCATGCAACTTTGGGAGCACCCAGCTACCCGCATGTTTTGACACGCTTAGTACATTTTTTCATATCCTCATGATTGCTGGTTGATTCATTTTTGATACCCCCATTGTTGATGATTGCATCATGAATATCCACATGATGGTTAAATAACCACGTCATATACCCATCATTCCCTGATATTCCCTGTTTCAAGGACCATCAGGTCCATCAATTGCACTCGCTTAACCCAGATGGTTGCAAAAGAAAAACGGATTCCCGGATTCTGTGTAACCCCAAAAGGATAGAAACGTAAATTCCTACTGAGATAGTGGTTTTCACTGTACCGTTTCTATTTATATACGTATGTTTTTTTGTTGTTGTTCGGGGTTGCTATACATGTGTTTGCTTGATACTCGCACTTCTATTCTGTAGATTTGACATTTTTGTTGATAAAACATTCCATCCTTGCTGATAAAATCGTCCAGGTACAATTCTCCATTGTTCCTCAAATCTTCAATTGTTGCTGATTAAAGTGAATCCTCCATCTTCTTTGGTCAAAGGAGTTTCGAGAAACACGAACCAAAAAAAGGGTCGCTGTTGTTTTTGCACGCGAAAATCAATGTTTCATTGAAATCCCAATGTTTTGATCAACCATTCTCACCATGTTTTCATGTTTTTTCATGGTTTTCATCCCCACTTTTCAGTGAATCTCTCAATTTTTGCCCCAAACAACCGGTGTCTCCACGGCGGCGCTCTCCGGCGCGGTCTCCGGCGCTGTCCGTCCGCCTGTGCCGTTGCCGCCGCCACCGCCGCTTGGGCGCCATAGAAGACCGCCGTGGCGATGGCTGCGGTGAGAAACGCGGGGATTCCCAACGGAAAATGGCAGTAGAATTGGGAGAACAATGAGATACCCTCTGGTAAACAAACAAAAAGCTATTGAAAATGACTATTTGTAGTGGATTTACCCATTAAAAATGGTGATTTTCCATAGTTACGTTAGTTTACCAGAGATCCAGAGGGTAATGGCCCAACGAACAGATGGAAAAATGATGGGAATATGGTTGGAAAGTGATGGGAACAAAGTGGAAAACATTGGAAAAATGATGGGAAAATGATGGGAGAACAGTTGTAGATGATATAATGGGAATATAATGGGGATATACATGGGATATGATATGATATGATGAAGCTTTATGAGAGGCAACTTGGCAACCCTGATGACAACAATCCTAATTCTTATGGACCTGTGGATCCAAGTATCTTCTTAGGAAGTGTTTGGGGTATGATTTGGGGGGTCAAGTACCTTCTTAGACAGTGTTTGGATCCATAGGGAATGAGATAATGCGATAATAACACATTGTTGTCTAATGGGATAATAACTATAACATCTAATAACGGTTTTGTTGGGATAGGAACATTTGTTAATAAGTGATTGGGTAGCATATAATAACTAATGGGAATATGATAATTTCATGAGATGGGATGATAATGATTCATAGGGACATCATGGTCACATCATGGTCAATAAAAGACATCCCATCATTACACAATGGGAATAGTTCAAGAGCATAATAGAGATAATGATGATATAATAACTAACATAGATGTGGAACTTGGCTCCTTTATGGATGATTTATAGATAGTAGGGGTAAGAATGAGAAATGTTTACGGGCATTTTCATAGTTATATAATGTTATATAAATATAGTCTTATATAGTTTAATAGGAACATTTCATGGAATGTTATACTTGGAAGATAATCATGGAATAGTAATGGGACAATAATGGGATAATAATGGGATTATATTGTTTACTGCGGATAAGCGGGAATATTAGTGAAATAGTCCTGGAATATTGATGGAATATTCATGGATGCTTGGAGTTTTGACCCCCAACAGTGGCATAGAGAGATATAGGTTTATAGAGTTTAATAGATTCAATAGGGGCAATAGTGGGATAATAATAATGGGCTATACTAGGCCAGTTACGCTGCACTGAAGGTTTGCCACTATCCAAGGTCAGTAATCAGAGGTAACTACATGACTACATTATCTAATTTGTTGTGGTTAGGAGCGATCTATAATAGTTACTCCAATGTGAAGGTTTGTACCAAAGTGAAGGTTTGTACCTATCCATTGTTATATATGTGTTCATATATTAGTCACTATCCAATAGTAACTAGTGTAACTCAATGGTTAAACATGTCGTATTGCAACGCACAATACTTATGTATTTATACATGATTTACTCTACTATACTAGTGACTATGGCGAATAATTCAGTGGTTTAGTAACTATCAAATGGTTAGTAAGTACGTATCATATTATTGTACACATATATATATATATATCAATGAGTATAGTTACTTCATTAGTGGGTTAGCTCCTTGCCTATCTTACTAATCTTCATTGTAACTCAATGGCTAGTTGCTATATAATAGTGATTCCAATGAAGGTGAGTAACTATCATAAGATATGGTAGTAATTATCCAATAGTAACTATTGTAATCCAATGGTTAGTACCCAAATGAAGGCTAGCAACTACAAAATGGTAACTAGCTATTCTGGTAGTGAGAGAATAGTGAATAGTCCTTTTTTTTTTCGCAACTATCATTGTTCCATGGGCACAAGTGATTAGTAGCTATGTAGTAGTTACTCCAATGAAGGGTCGTAATTATCATACGATGTAGTAGTAAGTACTGTATCCAATTGTAATTATTGTAACTCAATGGTTCATAATATCGTATTACAATGGGCCATACGTAATGTCTACTAGTTTGTTAATAACTATATGTTACATCGCAATATACTATATTTGATATACATGGGTTATGTCATATTCATGCAATTAAGGTTAGCAACTATCCAATGGTAAGTAGCTAAAAAAAGTAGTGCGGTAGTAGTTTGAGTAACTGTCATTGTTTCATGGGTCTAAGCGGTTGGCAACTTACAAATCCAGTGGAGGTTCTGTACTATCCCAGTTGTACTACTATACTACACCATACTATATCATATTACTATATCATATTCCTTCATGTACATGTACTTGATTATATATGATTATATTGGATAGTTGACACTCAATTGGGGTTTATGGTAATTAGAGATAACCACAGTGAATTGGGCTTGTAAAGCAAATTTTGGGAGCTACATGGAGGATCATCTCATGTCCATCCAGTAGTAAGTGGGGCACATCAGTGACCAACCCACTCAAAAAACAGGCGCAATCCCAGGAATCGAGGTACTAGGGCTATTAGCCAACTACCAACTGTGCTAATCCTCCACGTAGTGTACATTATACATGGAATCTCACCATTTAGCTGAGAAGTATGTATTGGTAAGGGAGAAGTAACTCTAAGTAACTGCAACAAGTCATTTTTCCCATCGGTACACTGAGCTTATTGTAGATTTTGATGATGCTGGGCTTCTCTGAAGTGAAAGGGATCAAATTACCAATCTGTCATTGGAATAGCTAATTGGTCAGTATCTGTGGAATGTGAAAAAAAATCCTCATTCATCTCATTGGTCATTCACCTCATGTGATTTTCCCTTCAATCCATGGTGAGAATGTTGGTGATTGCTGCTTTTTGGCAGCCTCCAAAAAGATGCCGGAAAGTGTTTTTTTAGAATGTGATAGATGAGATTTACCTCATATTTCCAGGTTTCTCACTTTTCTATCTAATCAAGGTTGCTGTATGCTAATCAAGCAAAGATCAAGATTTGTAAAACCAGGTAAAACCACTAGAATCCAAACAGAAGGCAACAAAGTTGACCGTGTCTGAATCTTTTTCATGTTTTTTTCTGGGTTACCCTCTTCGTCGTAATCCCCGCCAAAAAAGAGAAGAGCATAATCCATGCCCAACAAAAACACAAGTTCAATATATATATAATATACCACCCTTGAAACCATCGCTTTCTAGTGTATCTATTCACCTTAGTGACCCATATGGATGGGTATTCTTGGGAAGCGATGAATCCCAATGGTGATCATGTCGTGCAGACTTTCCCTTGAACCAATGCATTGGTTAGTTGTATACTAGAAAAACAGAATGGAATGGCGAGAAATGGCTTGTGGTATGTAAATCCCACTTGGTTGAATTGAACCTTGGTACTTCTACTCAGTATACCTGGCTTTCGCCCATTTTATAATCTGTCGTAGATGTACATTCCTGATCTTAGATAGCATATGATACCATGCTTTATTTTCTGGTTGGTGGTATACCTACCCCTCTGAAAAATATGAGTTCGTCAGTTGGGATTATTCTTCCCAATATATGGAAAAATAAAAAATGTATAAAAATGTTCCAAGCCACCAACCAGATTATTTTGTTTGGCTGGTTACTTTGAATCCATATCTCCTGACAGCAAAAACATATTGCCGAAGATTGCCATGGCGGCGGCCTTGCGGGTCCAGAAAGTTCATGTTCATGTTGCCATTGCCCTGGTGCTGCAACAAGGATACACCGACGATGAAAACCATGAGAAACTATGAAAAGATATGGAAAAAATGAACGAAGATGAACTCAGATGAACCTCAAAAAAATCATGGCGGAAAATAGGTTTAAGTGGAGAGTCGTTGGGATAGATCCACAGGTAAAACAAATAGTCATCGGATAGAACACGGGGGGGACATGATTATCCCATGTTGCAAATCTCCAGGGTCAAGCTGTTGGGGTACCAGAAAATTGGTCATGTAGAGGAAAAAACATTCATTTCCAAGCTTGATCATTTTGACATGTATATATATATATACACATATAAATGATCCATACCCACATGCCTTTGTTATACATTGCATTACATCATCCCCATCTCTTTTTTGGCGCAGCATTTTTTTTACCTCCCGTTTCAATGCTCTTGAAAAAGAACTTAGAATTTGCGGACAAGCGCCATATCCAGCCCATTCCATCAGTCGCCATAAGTCGTATCATCTGCCTCTTCGTTGGGCCATCCGAAGTTCCAACCTTGGAAACCGGATCTGAGACTTGAAGTGGAACCGTTGAGACCCTCGAAACTGAGGGCTCTACCCTGCAACATCGGATCTTCAGCCAAGCATTTTAAACAAGAGGAATAGGGGTTGAGCCTCTCATAGATCTAGCCTGTACAAGAGCTCTGATTTATTAGCCCATCACTTCTGGGAAAATCATCTGTAAATGCGTACAAACGAGGGAGTCTTTTCCATTTCCAGCTTGGATAATGGGTCATAGTTGGCGCAATGTGTTCCTCGCAGGGATCGGGGGCTGTTTTGGGATAACCTCCACAGCTGTGATGTCACATTTTCACTCCAAACAGCCTCCAACAAGAAAGTTAAGACATTCTCACGGATTTCCAGCTCACCAACCTTAAAATAGCCAACCAGCAACAAAGATCAGCCGCAACTGAGCTTCCAAACCTTGGGCTTGTGCTTGCTGCACTTGCTGAGCTTGTTGAGCTTGTTGCGCTTGCGCTTGGGCTTGCGCTTGCTGCCATTGTTGGATCTGTCCCTGCCTCGAGTTGCGAGTGGTGCGAATGGTAGGCGAAAACAAGGTCCAAAAGGTCCAAAACATCAAAACCAAGGGGATGGGGTCAGGAATTGATTGGCATGTTTTCATGGGGACAATGATGATCATGGGGAAAGTAAGAATCATAAGAATCATGGGGTAAAATGATGATTACTAGATTGGTTTACGGGAGTTTTGTTGATAGAACCATGGGTTTTTAACCCGAAAAAATCTGCGAGTTTCCTGCACATTTCCCAACGAGTTCTGCTGGATGATCGGAGCCTGGGACGATCCAGCAAGGTACAGTATCTCAAGCTACAAGGTGCTGGTGCCCACCTTGACGTTGTGTTGGTGCCCATCATACTTCACTAGTTATATATATATATATATATATATATCACCCTTTTCAACCCAACAGGCCTAGTATATCAACCAAGCTGACTATGGGGCACCACAGTGAACCACTAAGGTGGATCTTACCCCCAACTCGTGGGATGGCTATGACCCTCAGCACTGAGCTCTCGGACTGCTGGGCCAAAGCCGCCCAGTTGTTGTAGGCCTAGCCATGGACTGAACAGAGGACTTGGAATGATATCAAACTTAAGTGCAGTTGTACGATGCGAAATCATGCCTAGATAATCACTTCTGTGTATACATATATATATATATGTATAATTCTATATACATGTATATTATATATATACATATACATGGTGGCATCTATAATTAATATTGGGGCATCCTGGTCTCCTGCAACCGAGTCAGCTGGTTGCTTTGTGTTGCCAATGGTCCGACGAAAAACTCAGGATGGGAACCCTGGGAAACCCATCCTGTCGCTTTGTGAATCGGGACTCCAAGGTTCAAAAATGTTCGAAACCAGATTTGTCCATGTCATTCCATGAAATACCGGCTGCTTAAGAACGAGATTCCGAATGTTCATGATTCATGAAGTTCATGGCTCAATCTTTTTCGGGGGTTGGATGATGTCCTAATTTTTCACATCACCCAACTTAATTGGGGATATAATCTTCAACAGATATTTGAAAGTTATGTGAAACAAATCCCCAAAATAGGACATTTACCAAGCCCTGTTTTTGGGTAGTACCCCCAGAACTCATCAAAAGAAGTGAATCGATCTCTACCATCTTCCCAGCCTCTGGAAGAGGGCGCCGGTCATACGGTAGCTCCAGTTCTAAAGGATTATCAAATTAAAAGCCCCAGTAAATATCATGATATTTGATATGAGAACATATGATGACTATGGCTATATAACTAAGATGACTTCCAATAGACTTGATATTCTCATATATTCTCATTCCCAAAGCGGTTTTCAAATGGTGTTTGTCGAAATCCGTATTTCGACAAAGACAATTCAGGGGGATGGGCCAAAATGATCACCCGGAAATGCGGGGTGTTTCTTTCCCAAAGATGACCACAACAAAAACAGGTTGGTCCAATGGTACCCCCCACTGACTTGACACAGCCTCACATCTTATTCGCAATGGAACAAACAAAACATGAAACTGGGAATGGTCCATTTCTGATTGTCAAACCATGCCAAAGCCAAATGCTTCATGTCTGGACCCATGTCCAACTATATCTGGTTGGTGGTTTACCTACCCCTCTGAAAAAAAAAGTCAGTTGGGGTTATCATTCCCAATATATGGAAACATAAAATTCATGTTCCGAACCACCAACCAGAATATGGTTAAATCTTAACAATTCACCAACCTCAACGCTTCGGCTCTTCCGGGATTCCCCGGAAGAAACATCATCATTTGAGTGATGTCGCAGTGAAGTTGTTATAATCTAATTTATCCTCATTATAGTCACATTACACAATGACAACCGTAGTTATTAAGTTTAAGAGTTCTATATACATATATATGTATAATAGTATCCATTCCAGGGATTCCAAACATCATGGGCATTGGACATTGGGCATGTCTATGGACCAATGATCATTCCCTTTGATGAAGAAAAGTGATCAGTTGACCTTTGTACATATCAAGTTAGTTCTATATCCCATTGCAGCCCCGTTTCTAGATGATGTTACGATTTCTAGTTGATTATACTATGATTATAGGCATTATACCATTTATAATCAGTAAACCATTTATGACTATTATCTAGTTGATTTCTAGTTAATGTTACCATTTATAATCATTATACCAAACCAGAGTTTTGGCAACAGGATTGCTAACATAGCATTTGCCCAAGGTTCCCAAAACCTCCAATAGTACATCATACTCATCATGGCAGCAAGGACCTAAATCCAGTGGTGAATCATAGTTTAATCATGTCCCTGTAGAATGACCATATCTGGTTGGTGGTATACCTATCCCTCTGGCCCTCTGAAAAATAGTCAGTTGGGATGATGACATTCCCAACTGAATGGAAACATAAGAGCCATGTTCCAAACCACCAACCAGCTATTATAGTCATCTAGATTGATGGGAAAAACCATGAACCATGTTTAGTTGATTATACTATTGGATATCCATGGATAGTAAACATTTAGTATAACCAACTGACCAGCCGCTCCCGGGCACCGTAAGATCTGCAGACGTTGGCACCGATGGAACCGTTGGCGGGATCGCCCCTGTCTCCAAGGTCCATAGGAAATATGACTTGACCACCAAAACTTGGGACTGATCCATTTAGCCTCTGGTAAACATACAAAAAGCTATTGAACATGGCAATTTATAGTTGATTTACCCATTAAACATGGTGATTATCCATAGTTATGTTAGTTTACCAGAGGGTATAGTTTATGTAATATGTATGATAGGTTTCTGTTGGTTTTAAATAGTTTTAAACCTGAACTTGGCTTTGCAACGGATATCGAAGTAGTTGGAGTTATAAACCAACATATCAAACAGTGATTTATCCACCAGGGAGTTCGCTGTACAGCATTTTACCTCAGAATAGGGAAAAATGGAAGTTGATCTATGAATCGGTAACTTGGTCAGGCTAGGCTAGTTGAACTTCACCCTGGGGCGCAGGGGATCAGGTCGGATCAGGTAATTTTTGGTGACGTTCAATGAATGGACTGTACCAAGTACCAAGCCCTGATTCATGGCATGGAAGGTGCCTTTTTCTTGACCCGATCCAGGTGGGAGAGGATGTTTGTTTAGCTAAACTGGGGAACATTGACAGGAATTACTATCAACGAAGTTGGGACACTATCGTTGCCATGGCCAATATGATCATCATCGAAAAAACTGGGGATGCCCTGGTCAACTTGAAAGCATGGGATGTCAACAAGGAATCCGGTCAAAGATATGGGATTACCCCCAGAACTAAACGGTTGAAGCCCAGCAGTGACCGTATCCAAGTGCCAACAGTCAAAAGTGGATGCAAAATGCAAAATCAGTGGGATATATTATCCTCTTATGATCTCTTATGCATAACTGGCTTATAGTGGCCTGTAAGCAAACTCCATGGCCCATCTAAGTATGTACTGGTTCCACAAAAAGGTGGAACCAGTGCACCTTCACACGGCCTCAACCTGAGCGGCCTCAGTTAAGCTATGTTAAATACATTTTCTTCAGCCGCCAACTCAGAAGGCTAATATATGGTTGTAGAGTTCATAAAGGTGAATCTTTCTGCAGTAGATGAGTAGATAGAACATGGAAAAAGATCACCTGGAAATCACCTGGAAATCACCTGGAAATCACCTGCAAATCTGGAAATCACCTGGAAATCACTTGCTCAAATTGCGGAAAATGGCAATTTGATGGACCTGTTTCTCCTAGTCTGAGCTATTTGCACCCAAAAAATCACCGATCCCTGGTGCCAGTGGTGCCCCAGCCTCAGCTGGGTTGGTCCATAAGCAGGTGCATCACCCCCCCACCAGTAACCCCCCTCAAAATTCTATAGAACCCCCCCAAAGAGATTGAGAAAAGGTTAGGTTTCCCACCATTTAGACTAAGAGACTACTGTTCTATCTATCCTTTTCGGGATTGCAAAAAGAAATTGATGTCAAGTCCGATTTTAAAAGAAATGCATTGGTCACCCAACAAAATAAGCGATACTGATTCCCTTCACAGTCAAGTCCCCTTCATGTGGGGGCTTAACAACTGGTAATTTCACAGTTTGATATTGAAAATCAGCCTTTTCCAAGAAATTACATCTGGTTGTGGGTCAAAACCCTGGTACCCTTGCTGGTAGGGCTTGATGCTCATCCCTCAAAATATGGTCCTGATACGTTTTGACCCATCTCCATCTGTGGCCGCCTATAGGCCTATACCATGGTTAGAAAACTGTGGCATCTGTGATCATTTCACCTTTTTCTCTGGAAAATCACCCGCTTTTATGGCTAAATCATCTCCAAATTGGCCATTCCCAACAGAGCTAAATGAACAAAAAGGTCCAGATCTCGAAGCCCCACTTCCAGCAAAATCATTGGAATAAGTGGGCCTTTCATGGCCTTTCGATCATGTGATTGGGAAACTCTTGGCTCCAACTAGCTCCAACTAGCTCCCCATGCAAAATCGTGAACATGATATTACAGTGTTTAATATGATGAAATACGAACATTACATGAAAAAATATCATGGACATATCATGGAAATTTGATGGAACTTCCCAAAATGGGCGAATTATCCCCAAAATGGAGGTTTCCAAAGTCATGTAGCCCCTAAATCCATGTAAAAATATGATTTTCCCATAAAAAAACATGGTTTTCCCATTAAAAAAAAAAAACATCTATGATTTTCCCATAAAAAAATAATCCATTTTTTGGGTACCCCCATGACAACCATGGTGCACCTCCAGGTCCAGGCCAAGGTGGCATGAAATTCGCCGGAGGCCTCGGCCGTTGAACGAACGGCCGGCCAAAAAAACAGCCACGGAGATGCATCTATGCAAGCAATCTAACTGGGGCACATATATATATATATATATATATTATTATATTACAATGTACATGTGATTTATTGTGATTGTGCGGACGAAATTACTTGTTCATGTTCATGCAACATGAAATACATGAACTACCCTGTTTCATGGGATATATGGAGACTTTCTCGATGGACTTTCCAGTTTGGGTGTGCGAAGCTGGATCAGTTTGAAGTGCTTGTTATAATGGCTACGAGTAGTAGTTGGTTGCTGAATGTGTTTAGATGTGTTTAGTGGGGTCCAATCAGTATAGAGAATGTTTGCTGGGATATATAAAAGATAAGTACCCTCTGGTAATTTAACATAGCTATTGAAAATGGCCATTTATAGTGGATTTTCCCATCAAAAATGGTGATTTTCCATAGTTATGTTAGTTTACCAGCGGGTAGCCTTTTTAGTGTTGAATGTGTTGTGGAAACAAAACAGCGAACCGGTCTGATGGATGATCCTCCAGGCTGGGGACTTGGCTAGTTATGTAATGGGGGTAGCAAATCAAATACCCTTGAAATGTCACGGAAATCTGATGGAATTTCCCAAACATGGGCTAATTATCCCGGAGATGGAGGTTTCCTAAGTCATGGGGGTAGCCCTAATTCATCGATTTTACGCGGATTTTCCATTACAAACCATCCATTTTTGGGATACCCCATTTTCGGAAAGCTCCATATACACATTATATTATTTAGAAGATTCCTCTCAAGCATGGTATGCAAGCCCATTTACACCCCGAACGATCTTCCTGCAACCTATCTGTTGCGGCTCCAGGCGTCAAAATTCTGAGGTACACATGGTTGCTTTGTTGGCAAACATGACACTGGAAACAAAAATAACCTATGGAAGTAGATGTGTTCCATGTTGGTTTCCGGATTGAAATTTCGAATTTCGCATTTGTGAAGTCCAGATTTGATTTTTTAAAGTTCAAATGTTTTTCGTAGCCCATGAGTCATAAGGTTTCAACCCAAAGGTGACCGAGCGACACTCTGATTAAGATCGGTTGTTAATTCATGTTAATAAGCTCATTAAATGGCTTAGATTAGATCGCTAATAATTTCTTTATAACTTCATAAACCATCATGAAGATATAAGTCCTTCATAGCATTAGCCCATAAATAGGTATAAATAGATCATTCATTGAGCCCTGAATGTGGTAAACATTTGCAACCCCAGTGCCATCTGCACCATGCCCAAGTCATCACAATCTTTATTGGTTTAATTAAAACCAATCATGGTATAAATCATGGTATACTCATTAATCATCAACATCAATTACATACCATGATTAATACCACGACTAAAAGATTAATACATATTAATTAATTGGTGATTACATACCATTAATTAATACCATTACACAGGGTATATCATATATTACATATATGGGGTTGCGTCAAAATTTGGGTATGGATCGGCCCGCGGTGATCCAGACGTATGGAACGGTCTAGATCACCTGCGTTTTGGTATGGATCGGGGGCATGGATCGGCCTGTGGGTTCAGGGGGCTTTACATTTTGACTCGCAGCCATATATATATATGTATCTATTGGAAGTGTCATTCGTAGTTACTCGATTAGTTACAGTAATAACAACATAAGTATAATCCCCTCAAAACATCAGTTACTGGTTGGTGGTTTAAACCATCCTGAAAAATATTAGTCAATGGGAAGGATTATCCCATACATGATGGACAATAAAAAATGATTGAAACCACCAACCAGGTTAATAGTATATGATAATCATTGGTGAATGATGGAAAACCATTGGGTTAATAATGGTTAATGATGGTTATTAATTATGGTTAATAATGATGGTGATTAACGTTGGTTAATAATGGTTAATGATGGTTATTCATGATGGTTATTAATGATGGTTATTAATGAGGGTTAATAAGTAAATGAGTTCCATGTCAGCCCCTGAGCCAAGCCACTGAGGCGCAGCAGCTCCTGGCGCCGGAGTTCCCCAGTCGCTGGGCGTCATCGGAACACGTCCGGAACTGCGGAGCTCCAAGCGCTTCGGTGCGGGGCGGGGGACAGTGACAGTGACATGGCAGTAGAATTGGGGGAACAATGAGATACCCTCTGGTAAACATACAAAAAGCCTTTGAAAACGACTATTTATAGTGGATTTACCCATTAAAAATGGTGATTTTCCATAGTTACGGTTAGTTTACCAGAGATCCAGAGGGTAATGGCCCAACGAACAGATGGAAAAATGATGGGAACATGGTGGGAAAGTGATGGGAACAAAGTGGAAAACCATGGAAAAATGATGGGAGAATGATGGGAGAACAGTTGTAGATGATAGAATGGGAATATCATGGGGATATACATGGGATATGATATGATATGATATGATGAAGCTTTATGAGAGGCAACTTGGCAACCCTGATGACAACAACCCTAATTCTTATGGACCTATGGATCCAATTGCCTTCTGAGGAAGTATTTGGGGTATGACTTCTCAGGAAACACGTGGATCCGTAGGGTATTAGAATTTTCAAAACAGAAAACATGTAGCAATGAACATGAAAAGAAGAAGGACCAGGAAAAAATATCAACACACATGAAACATACGCAAGCAGGAACAACTAGAGGAAGGCCCACAAAACAATAACAATAACTAAACAAAAAAAACAAGAACATTAAGGACACATAGGAACAAGAAGAACAAACATAACAAGAACAAACAATATATATATATAATGACAAGAAAAAGAAAAACAGACAATAAAACACCAAAAGAAAACAAAAGCAAAAATAACAGGAAAAACAGCCACATTCACCACCGCCCCAAGAAGAAGGAGAATAAGAATGCAGAGGACTGCAAGGTGAAACATATAGGAAGATAGGAAGAATAATATTATAACTCTGTATTGACAAACAATAATTGCAAAGATTCGAATGTCATAGAAACCCTTGGGGCAGAGAAGCAAAGAAGAGGCCCTAGCCATTGGGAATCATCAGATGGAGGCTCAACTTCCAAAAGTGATGAAGAAACGTGTCTCAAATCCGGGTCAAAGCTGGTGGAGATCAACAGAATTTTAGAGATTCGTCTCAGTGATGCCAAGGACACGTTTTTTTGTGAGTCTAAAGGATTTACCATCTGGTTATGTAACATAGCCATGGAAAATCACCATTTTTAATAGGTAAACCATCTATAAATGGGCCATCTATACCATGGCTATGTTTAATAGCCAGAAGGTAAAACTCCAGAAAAAAAATCATATCACCCGAAGAAATCCGGGGAATCACCCCTAACTGCTTGGTGAAAGCAAGAATCCGGAGCGTCCCAAGTCCCAACCTCTTTCATTGCTGGTTAGAGCTCAGTCTCATTGGATGATTTACCCTCTGGTGAACTAACATAGCAATGGACAATCACCATTCTTAATGGGAAAATCCACTATAAATAGCCATTTTCCATTGCTATGTTATAGTTCACCAGAGGGTATCTTTTTTTTGGCTGAACTATCCGCATCTTGCGCTTGAAATTCCAATGTTTGAGTTGATGAATTCTGCTGTCCATCCATCTACTGCAGTACCCAACAAGCAGCAAGCGACAACCATCTTAAGGCATGTGATTTCCTTTTTCTTGGTCAGACTTAATGGGGTTATTTTGGATTGGCCTGTCTCAAGGAAAAAACTAATGCTTCAATGCTTCGGTGGTTTTGTAGACAACACTGTCACTAATGTAAACGCAGGAATGTCAACGCACCAAGGTCAAGAAAGCTTGATAATGCACATGCCTGTGTTGTTGCGTCCTTGTCAACAGTTTATTCCCCAACTATGTTCACCAAATCGGTGGCCCCCCCTACGATGTCTACGGGCAAAACAGAGGCTTCGGTCATATACAAGTTTTTAAAACCTGTACCTACTGGTTGTGAAGGGGAGAGTTGATGTCCCCTCTTAATAAACCATTAGGATTATGTTGTTAAAAATTGACCCGGACCAAAATTGTTGATGGTTAACTACCCTTTTTTGTCGTTGAAATCCAAATACGCGGTCATCGCACCATGAAATTGGGAATCCTCCAAAATTGATCATGACATAATTCCTGTTTTCGATCACGGTATGAGTATACCCGCACCCAAATTAATGGGTTAATCGAATCCAACCAGTGACCATGGCACAAAGGTTTGTCTGAAACTAGAGGATACCCCTTTGCATGGCCATTCAAGTAAGGAAAATGATAATCAACAATGATCAACCATGAAATTTTAGAATACCATGTTTTCAGGCAAAGCCACATGTCATAAGAGTCATAAGATATGATATCCTCCGGTAATTCAACATAGCAATGGAAAATCAGCATAGTTAAAAGTAAAAGAGCTATAATATAGCTATAAATGTGCCATGGCCTCCATAGCTATGTACACAATGAAGCGAGTAACAAACAACCAGAGGGAATATCCCAGTAATAGTAATAAGTGGATTAGAATATAATTTCATAATATTTAATCCCACAAAATCACCATAAAGTCCCATTATCAATCATCCCATTCTCCTAAGGTTCCCACAAAATCACCATAAAATCCCATTAAAGTCCGATTATCCTACCATAAGATATCATGATCCCATCTTAACCACCTACCTCCCACCTACCTCCCATCTACCTCCCACCTACCTCCCACAATCTTCCAGGATATCACAGGCACACCTTGCAACCTCCGGTGGCGACTTGCTTTGCTTCGGGCTCACAGGGGCGTTCTTCTCGTTCTTCTCTTCGCGGGCCTCCCTGAGCGCCGAAGAACTTGTTAAAACCATGACTACATATATGGATATATAATCCCTTTAGTAAATATCTATACTAACGTTAATCATATATAATTAATCATTTCCAACTACATCATGGGATGGGATTATATATATATATGATAAATTAGGATATATATATATATATATATTATAATTATATATATATATATTATATATATCATATCATTACTATACAATGGATTATAATTATTTTACTTACTGAAAACTATAGCAGTCCGTTACGTAACTATACTGGTAGACCATCCCATTGGGGCTGATGGTAGATATAGGTAGCTGATTTACGTGCAAAAAGCAGCTGTGAATTGACCAGAATTGACCAATTGACCAACCCTCAGACGCCATTCTCATTGGAAACACTTGCGGCAGAATGAGGGCTTTAGGATGGGTTTAGGATGGCTTTAGGATGGGTTTAGGGATACAGAGACAAACTTCTTTTTCATTGAAACATAGATGAAGCAGCATGGTGCGGGGTGCTCGGAGTAGACACCGCTGGCTACCTCTGGGCGGCTGATTCTCCCTGGGCTCCCCACATGCGAGCGAGGGCCTCCTAGAGAGACCAAGGTAGCGAGGGAGAAGATTCACTACTCACTCTCCCCAAGAGGACAACAAAAGCACCACCAAAAAAACATAAAGCTACCGTGCTTGTCCTTGCTCTGGATTCTTAAGTTATCCTGGGTTTTTGCTAAAATCCCCTTAAACTAGGGGTCGATCAATTCTAATTGTACTTTATCACTATCCTGAGGGTAGCCCGCCCAAAAGAATAGTCAAATTTACTCATCCGGGTTTGACGTTCGTATATTCTTTCTGCTGTTGATTTAGCTGTCAGCTCAAGAGATTGTCCACATTTTCGCTCTTCAAGGCACGTTTTCGCTCCTCACAGTAAAATACACTCTTGTGAAAGCAAGGCGGGTGCCGGCACCTACATCATCTTACATCTGTTCATACCATCGTTCACCCTTGCTCATATTAGCTGGTTGGTGGTTGACCTACCCCTCTGAAAAATATGAGTTCGTCAGTTGGGATTCTTCTTCCCAACTGAATAGAAAATCATAAAAGTCATGTTCCAAACCACCAACCAGTTCGGGTTCAACAATGGTTCAAGCCATCTTCAACCCCCATCATCCATACCATCCATCATATGAAAGTCGACAGGTGATCATCCGGGCGGAGATGAACTAAGGAGAAATAGATGGTCAAACCACTACCCAAAAAATAACTTGAGATAGGAAAAAACATGAAACAACGAGGTTCCAAGGAAAATATCAGCAAGGTTTTCAAAGATTGAACATACGCGAAATGGAAACCTCATGGTGGAAAGCTCATGCAACATCATAATTCCCACATGTCCAATATATCCAATTGTTCTATTGATTTTGGGATTGCTATACTACGAGTCTACTTGAGGCACGATATGTGGATCAGCAGATTCTGGTCAAAATAGCTATTTTTGGCATTGTCACCCACAGTTGAATTTGCTCAAGAGGGCACCAGTGCCAGTGAAACATGCAACCATTAAACTGACCACCGGGAATGCTGAATAAAACATCTTCAGCAACTTATGTATATATATATATATATGTACACTATAATTACTATATATATATATATATATATATCATATTGTATATATATATATATATACACTATAATTACTATATATATATTATATATTGTATATATATAGTGTATTATATATATAGTGTATTATATATATAGTGTATTATATATAGTGTATATATATATAGTGCATATATATATATAGTGCATATATATATATATAGTGCATATATATATAATATATTTATTGTATATATATATATATTGTATATATATAAATTGTATATATATAGTGCATATATATATATAAATATGATTATATATGTACGGTTTGAAACAGGAAGACACCATCTTTTCTCGGCATGCTTATAATGTGTTCAAACTAGGTCAGACATGTCGTTGCTGTCCCCTCCTCTTCCTCCTACCAGTTTTTCCATCGTTGATCCATCGTGAGTCTTGTGCGCGTGTCACCAGAGGAATGAGCCCCAAACAATACAGGTTTCGGTGAAATTGGCTAGGCCAACGGTTGGATACGCTGAAAATAACTGCTTAGTTTCTAAAGTCAATGAGGGATTCTACAGTCAGATTGAGGATTATAAACCAACAGAAATTAACTGGGGCCTGGGGCTGGCCAAAAAAAAAAACTCACCCTCCAAGCCCAGCTGTCCGGCGTCGGAACGTACGCCACATACTCACCTTAGGGAAGCACATTCCGAATTTCACGGGATTTGCCTATGGTACTGAAAAATTTCAATGGAGAAAAAAACAGGAATTGACATTTTTGATTGATTACCATGACAGATGATGGTTCCATTGACATTCTTGATGGTTTCATAGATGATGTTTCATCAAAACCATTCAGAACCTTCGAATCTCGATGGGATTTGCCATTCTCCGGGTGTTGGGGATGGATCCCTTGGATACCCCCATGGTAAACAAATGGTGAATCCATCTCAATCTTCCTGGTGTATCATCATGGAACCCGAAAAAAATCCTTAAAGCATTCATGTTGGGTTGATGGCTTTGACCCACACATTTGGGCTTGGATAGCATCATGGTTCTCATTCTGTGAACCCTCCTCTTGATCATTTTGCTGGCCACTTCGGACATATATACATGAACGTACTATCTGATAGTACTTGAATGCAAAAGGCGGAGCTACATAAATGAGATTTGATCATGATAGCTGCTTTAGATCCTAGATGAATTCCCCTAAGTACTTAAGCAAATCATCTCAAAATCGCAAACTTCACGTGGCTTGTCCGAACACCAGCGATCCAAGGTACAACCCTTGTTGCCCTCGATCAAGAACTCCGTGGGATAATTCGCGAGGAAATGCTTCAGGCCTCGCAGCAGATGGATGTGGTTGATCCCACGATTTATAGCTGGTTGGTTGGTGGTCAATGGGATGATTGTTCCAAATATATGGAAAAATACTGTAACATTTTCCAAACCACCAACCAGATAGGCTTTCTGCTTTTTAAGCTTTCAACAATTTCAAGGTGGTGCAGGATTTCGCAATCAGTATGCTGGTTGCTGACACAGGAAAATTCCACAAACCTCATCAAGCTATTTCCTTAAAAATCTATGATGATCATCTAATGGTAGGGGAGTGGTCAACCCAACAACAAAAGGGAGTTGACCCCCCGAAAAATGGGATGCACTGGGGACTTGCCGTGGACCGATGGTGATTAATGGATATTAATGGTTGGATCCCAGTATGTTTGACTGTATGAAACTGGGATACCCAAGTCCAATGGATGTGAAGTACTTAGATGGGCAATGGAGTTAGTTAACTAGTTAGTGAATGGATGATAATTGGGATATAGAGGCTTATATCCCCAGTTACCAACCAGTTAGTTAATCCCATGGCCAATCTAAGTATATAATTCACGTACATGTATTTATCATCGTCCACATTTGATTTCCGCGTATAGTTTCCTCAGCTTTTGGACACACCCATGTGGCTGCCCCTCTTTCAAACCAAAATTTGCCCCCATGTTCAACCCCAAACACAAAATTTAGATCTAAAAAAGTTCTATTCATTGTAAGTGCCTAAAAAAGTGAGATTCTTCCATCGTTTTCCCAGCGCCACCTTGATCCATTTGCTTCAAGTAGGCACGGGCGCCTGCAAAATGGCCATCTATGCCATGGAAAAATGTGACATTTTAGCACTTTAACCATCTTAAATCACTGAAATATGGGGCTTCCCGTGTCAGTCTTGGAATGTCTTGGATCTAAATCGCAGATCTCTGACTGTGCTCCTGCAGTTGCAACATCTCTGGGGCCTCACTCCAGTTGGAAAAATCATAAGTCACTAAACTGAAATAAGGTCATTGTGGGATAGTGACCCCTACTAACCATCATGCTACAGTGACGTCACGAAGTGAGGTCATTGTGTCATTGTTGTATGTTTTCCAGAATATTTCTAAATACCTAGACTACCCAGACCCTCAAACAAAGCTGGAAGTACTAAACTGGTTGGTGGTTTCAACCCCTCTGAAAAATATTAGTCAAATGGGATTTTTCTTCCCAATATATGGAAAAATAATGAAAACTATAACATGTTCCAAACCACCAACCAGATAGGCCCTTCTATTTTTTTATGGGCGCAAATGATAGGTCTAGAGACGTGCTCATGGCTTCAACAGGCCTCAAGACGGCACTCCCGGCACGTCCCAGGTATTTTCCGCGCAGCATGCGGAGCTCCCCATGCACACTGCAGGCCAATGTTTTCCCTTGGTTGGATCATGTTCATCAACCTCAATGGGAAGTCACTCATCAGTTTCATAGGATTAAACACGATGAAAGTCATGTTTCTTCCTTTCTGGTGCTGGATTTCTTATCCGTTTTTCAATAGGTTTTGACGGTGCTTATGACTTTGGCCAGGTCCCTACCTGTTCAACCAATACGAGTTCATCGGGGTTCTTCACATGTTTCGCCCCATGAAGCCATTCCCAAAAATGTCCAGATCTTGGTCAATGTTGATCATTCCTTGAGTCCTGATGGTTGAAAGCAGGACCCTACGGAGGGACCAACTAAGAACAGCCTGAGCACGACACGTGGCTGGTCAAGCTGCGACGCTGATCTCCAGCATCAATTCATCCATGTGACTCTAGTCATTCCACCGAGGAATGAAGCCGCGAAGCTGCAAATCTTTCCAAGCACTTGCAAGTGAATATGTCATTGAAACCAAAAGGTGGGTTGGATTGCTAGAGGATTCCCACAACAAGGTTTTGGGCCACCAGCATCATATTACGTTTTGGTGTTGCTGAATATGTTTCCTGTGTATCTTATGATCATGTATAAAGTTATGTATAAAGTTATGTATATAGTTCCGGCGCCGGAGCGTCTTCTGGTGGTTTCCCCGATGGGCTTGGAAATCAGAAACCACCAGCTAAGAATTAAGATACATGTCTTATAAATTCAACATATACCGTGCAGCAATCGACCAATACCAATGTTTTTATGAACCGTGGCGGACAGAAAAACCGCTGGGAGATCAGCAGCCCATGAAGCGCGCCCAGCGCCCTGCGCTGGACGGGGCTGGTGCAGCTGGTGCGGCCCGTGACGCGGCCCGCGGAGGGTCAGATTGGACGGCAGCACACGGCTGCTCGACACCTGGCGGCCAACAACGGTGGCATGCAGTTTTGCTAAGCTGAAGGGCTACAGTTCTAGCCCTCAAGCCAGTTAGAACTGGCTTATGTATGTTTATGTTCATGATATATAGAACCAACGAGTTGCGGGAGTTATAATCACATCTAAAAGTTTTAAACTCTTAATTAAGGGCCATAAGTGTAGAAACCAATGGAAACTGTAAACAATCTAAGGGCCATTGATGTGCGGGAACTCTGGCTGGTCATTGAGCCGAGCATCCAAAAAAAACGGTTTGGTAAGTGTGACGATCACATCAAGTGGCTTCAAAACATAAGAACTGGTCATTGAAGTTAAAAAACTATGTAGGGAAATAACCAACACTGCATCATCATTCCTGGAAATGTGGAATGGCAATGGTACATGGAAAAAAAAACATGGCCAGCTGTCCCAAAGAGAGTTGGAGTTGGCTTGTCACTGCCTGGTTTCCTTCTTGAACAATAGAAAGGATTCGGCTTTGAAAAAAAAACAGTACACTACACCATACGTTTTTTTTAATGGAGTAATATATAATGATGATATAATCAATCTATTTCACCCAGTGCTTCTGAAAAATGCAGGATGCCCATCTTTGCTAACTGCCCCAAGAAACGCAATACCCAAAAATGGCAATGTTGGAAAGGACAATGACATATTTTAAAGGAAATGGCGAATGACAAAATTTAAAGGACTTTTTTGTTGGTCGGATATTGTATTTAATGTTAGTTTTCAGGCATGGCTGATCTTGAATCTTGAGGACTGGTAGCTTCCAAAATAACAAGTGATTCTTCGCTGGTTCGTCCATGTGTTCCCATTTTCCGGACCAAAAAAAAATGATATTTCCTTAATATTCCTTACAAGATAGGCCGCCACCCACATATGTTTTTGGCTTATAAAAAGAAACTATATTTTTGGAGGTTTCTTAAAATGGGGGATCCCCAAGTCACCATGGGTTTCAATACTAATTCATGGTCATCCATGACTTGGATGATTTGGGGGTCCCCCATGACAAAACGGAAACCTCCAGGAATATATGATCATACCTCCTGAGACGGTATATGTAAGTCCCCAAATCCATACGGTGTATTCAATGTAATATTTGTTAAACAAAACAGTACGTAATATCTATATATATATATGTATATGTGACAAATGTAACATATAATGTATTATATATATGATCATATATATATATATATAAGACATTAATCTTGTCATATACTCTATATGATATTGTAAAGATCTATCCACCAAAGCTTTGATCCTTCGCCATGTTGCTTCAGACCGAGGGGTCCGGAACCCCAGTGACCAGGGCTCCGGCGCACATCAGAAATCTCCTCCTGAAGAGTGCACAACAGGCACACTTCGTGGGAGAAATGTACCGACATAGCTATGGAAACAATGGGGTAACAATGGTTAATGTGGTTAAAACAATGTCATAAACCATCCATTTGGGAATGGTAACCATACGACCTATAAAAATGGTGATGACCGGGGGCGGTTTATTATTGTTTTACCAACATTACATGGCTTTACAATGCGGAAAATCACCATAGGATGTGGATTTTACTATGGTTTTACCATGATTATCATCTAACCGACCATCTAATATATGTACAATGTGGGGCCCCTGTTGGATTGCTAAAAAACGCTGCTTAGCTAACTACAATAACTGGGCTCTGTGGCACTTCGAGCTGTTAGATGGGGTTATAAACCACCTTATAAATCCTTATAACGTTTGGGGGCCACATGGTATAATATATGTATACGTATGCATATATAAAATCATGTATGTTATATTATACATTATACGAACTATTTACGATATTATATATATAATTGTATCATACATTGTATGATACATAGTACATACATGTTATGTGTGCAATGATTGTGTATGTATACCATCCCACATCACCTGGTTGCCGCTGGTTGCCAAATCTTCAGCTAGGATCAGTGTTTGAGGTACAGATGGAACCAAAATACACTAACTGGTTGGTGGTATACCTACCCCTCTGAAAAATATTAATTAATTAGTCAGATTGGATCATCATCCCAACTATTGGGGAAAATAAAAAATGTTCCAAACCACCAACTCTGAACAATATGAGTTCGTCAGTTGGGATGATTATTCCCAATATATGGGAAAATAAAAAATGTTCCAAACCACCAACCAGACTAAAGTATAACTAAAGTCATTTTGCTTGGAACCACCAGCATCCACAACCAGAGCTCAGAATTGGAACCCGAATCGGCCGCCTACACAAATTGTCAGACGGATGGTTACAATGTGAGTTTGTCTGAAGATAGGGTCCAATAAATTCAATGGTTTACCAAAAAAATCCCCATAAACATGATAATTTTTGGGTACGCAAAAGCAATTGATATGTGTTCCAAATTTCATGTTGATATAGATGAAAATTTACATATACACCATATTTAGGATATATATATACCTCACTTCAAGAAATCTATCCTCAACATGTCGTCCTCAACGCGGGTCTCGCTCTCAGTCGTCTCCATCGACTTGGCTTTCTTGGAACCCCATCGACTCGCCTTGGGGCTTCACCGGCTTCACCACCAGGAGCTTTCAACATTTGGGAATGGGTCAAGTCACCAACAGTAGCCCAGTTCACATCCAACCTGCTGGTATTTGTGGATGTTCATTCCCCTTAAAAAATCCTAAACATATAGTAGTGTTGTATTTATATATAGTATTTATAGGTATTGATCCATGGCCATGTGTCACCCGACTTGAATTTTCCAAAAATGCTGCTCTGCCTTTTTCGTAAGTCGCTTAAAAACGACATCAACATCGACCATCAAAATCGACCGTGGCCACATGTGGCCACTTGGCATTTCCCCCAGTCATTTACAAGGTACTCCCCTCCAAAAAATCCAAAAACCTCACCCGGCCTAGGAAATTCATGGGGATTCTTGGAGCCAACTCATATATGGAGATACAAATGTGCTAAGGCTATACCCTGTGACCATCTGACATAGGCATGGAAATTCATGTATGCTATATATGGTAACATGAATCCCATCAATATACCCCAGTCATGTTAGCATATATACCAGCACCATGGATCCGTCATGGGAATTACCCTGTGATCATCTGACATAGGCATGGTGGAATGGTCGAGAATTGTCGACAAAAATGCCGGACCCTTTTTGAAAATGGTGATTTTTCGTAGTTACCCTCTGGTAAATTAACATAGACCCTGGCAGATAGGGGTTGGAAGATTAGTTTCCATTAAAAATTGGTGATTTTCAGGGTCTATGTTTATTTACCAGAGGGTAAGCTTTGTTCAATTGTCAGAGGGTATAACTTGTTGTTGGTTTCAACCCCCCTGAAACAAGTCACTGGGGATCATCATTGAATCATCCCAGGGATATGTTGAGACTTTGGGAGCTGGAGAATAGATCCTCAAAAGTAACATGTTTCGGGTTCCATTCATAGACACTCATAGATTTCAAGAGGCCGTGCCCAGAAATGGTACTATCATGTATACTAATTATACTATCATTCCAGCATGAATTACCACTAAGACGTCATGATGTTTCGGCGCAACAAAAAAAAGGTTGTTCTGCAAGGATCATGATTTGGCGATATGGTCACTATCCGAGTTTGTCTGAAAATCGGGTCCCCCCAATTCCAACAGATCATCATCATCATCTGTCTTCTCCATTGAATAGCCCATAGTGGCCCGGTCCCTCATTTTCAGACACCCTGTCCAACAACCATCGGTAACCATGTCAGGCGATGTGTCAACCTCCCCAAACAAGAGAAACCAAAGGACACCTGATCAATGCAGGATCAAACAACGCGGACATGTCAATAGAGACTGATACCGACCTCTTGCCATAGAACTTTCAGGAAATCATGCGCTGCGCACCCGGCGACTGTGGTTCAAAACTTGTCTGACCTTGGAAACCACCATTTCTTACTGTGTTTGATATTCACACTCCGATGTTTGGGGTTTTCTTTTGACCGGCACAGAATCAGGTACCTACCTCTGAATGTTCTAGAAATCGTCTGTGCTGGATCACTAAAGCTTGTTCAGTTCCTGTCAACCAGTTTTAGGGCAAACATGCAATGATACAGGATATGTTTAACTAGCTTGTTGTTAGATGCACATCCCTATTTGTGTTGGTTCCTAAATGTATTCATCCCTGTTTCGATCGAGGAAAACGTGTGTGGACGATTGATAAATAGTGGCATACAACTTGTTCTGATGTCACTGAAAATCCAAAACATCTTTCCCTATTCATCACCATGAAATCACGTTAAACCATCATGAATCCACTATGAATCACTATGAAAATCCCGTTGATATCCATCAAAATGATGAACCATGGATGATCAATAACCATGGCTCCACCAGTTCGATGGACTAAACACATGGTTGGGTTAACCCGGCTACCCGCAAGTTCCATGGTACTTGGAATTTCTGAACAGGGCACAACAAAAAAGAGACACCGAATGCCAATCGATTCTCCAATTCCCCTGGATCAACCCATCGCTTTTCGAAAAATAAAAAACGATGTTGCCCATAGCATCGCCCTATCCAATGATAGTAGCTGTTTAATGGAATATAATAGCTATATCAATGGGATAATGGGATAATGGGATATATGATATATAGCTATTATATTCCATGATATTTCTTTTCACCACAATGCGTCCTGGTGCTGGAATATTCACCAACAATCACCAACATTTACCCCAAATGACCGGCCCAGTCGTGTCGGACAGATGGGTCTCCGCTCACCCAGGTTCCCACACCTCCGCCGACCTCTTTCGGCCCAAGGTCCAACCAGCCTCAGAAACAGTCCCCAAAAATAGGGGATCCCCGAGTCACCATGGGTTTCAACTAAGATAACTATGGAAAATCACCATTTTTAATGGGAAAATCCACCTATTTCGACTGGGTCATGGCTTCAATAGCTATGTAACAAATTACCAGAGGGTATATAAAACTTTCTAATTTGGGATTTCGGGGTACTTCCATTTTAGGAAACCACCATATTAGACACCACACAACAACTTCGATGCGAAATCGGGTTTGACAATGCGATCGTAGTTGAGCGTTCTGCAAAAGCTGGTTCAGACCTTCAAGTACGGGTATGTATATAGTTTTAAGCTTGATAAACTGCTACATTGTATCTGGTATATGGTAAATGATCCCGTCCAATCACCAGGCTTCTCTACCAATTGATTGGCTTAGAAACCCAGCTATAATCCCACCGGTACAGTAGGATCCGATCTCAAAAAAACGCAAGCTCCACACACCATCACACATCCCCAGCACTGCGCATCGAGCGGCACCAAAGTTTGTGGCAAAGCCCTCTTCGTCGCCCGCCTAACATGCGGCTCGATCATGGAGATTGAACCGAGGATGTTCTTGGAGATCTAGCCCAAAATACCATGGGGATTTTACCCGCACCGATTTGCAGGTGTGCAACCCAACAAGGTGGAAGACCTGTTCGCTTTAGCGGAAACAAGCAATGGCAATGTGTCCAAAATAAGTCCCAGAATTGGGTTTCCACATGACTAAAACGAAAGAAACAATGGATTCGGAAAACCAGGAAAAATCCAGCTTGCATGTGTTGTGGATGAGTATCAGTCGGGTTTTCTCCCAAAAAAACAAAGTTTTCATGGGCTTTAATTTGTTCCAACCTCCTCCAATGGGCTTGTCTGAAAATACGAGACTCAGTCGGATACTCAAAAGCTCATGATTCATTGACCGCCATTTTCCCAACTAACACAGTTTGTGGGTTATCCCTATACCCTTTCCATCCCTTTCCCCCATACTTATAGCCGGGTAATAACTTCGCGCCTGGTTGATGGGCGCCTCCACCGGAGCTGCGACAAACTGCGCCTTGGACCGGCTGTGACAGGCCTTGCAGGGTTTTCGGTGGTGGTTGTTTCCTCAATCCAACTCTTATGGCCAAGTTACATCACTAGCACCAGTGATTTGAGTGGTTTCAAACAAAGTCAACACAAAAGGGCGAGTTTCAGAGAGACCCAACGGTTGGGCATCCAACGATGCCCCTAAAGTCCAGGGACTTCGGAGTACTTGAAACCATTTGAAAACCCTCAAAATCCCTAAATTAGTCGCAAGGTTTTGCTTTCACCAGCATGATTGGCTGGTAAATCGATGCTTTCCTGGATGATTCAAGTTCCATCTATGTGGGGATCAGTCGAAACGCTGGTAGTTCACATCGTCACTTGGTAATGAGTCATAAATGCCATGGATGTTTCATAGACTTACACGTGAGAATTTCAAACGGCCCAAATTCAGGCAACATGTTCCTCGCGGACCAAGTCTATTCCGAATGAGTTCGGTCTAAAATCCTGGAGACTACATATTGATATTCTTTATAGTTGTTGGTCCTCCAGTCCAACATCAATGCCTACTCATTCATTCATCATATTTGTTTAGTCTGTCCGTCACGAAGATCTCCAATCTTTCATGTTCAAACTGGGCTCAAAGCAGATTGTTCTTGGTTCTTCTATATTCTATTCAACATTGCCCTGTTTCAAGTGTTTGATCCACGATTTTCGGTGGGTTTTAGGTGGGCATGATCTCTCACCAAGGCACCCATTTGCCGGGGCCCTCAACCGGAGGCCTGGAGCAAGGGGAAGCTGTTCATCAGCTGTTTGGAGTAATCTATAACAACTGGTTGGTGATTTTAACCATCTTGAAAAATATTAGTCAATGGGAAGGATTATCCCATATATTATGGAAAATAAAAAATGTTCCAAACCACCAACCAGACAAGATTAAAGGTAATAAAGAAGAGTATATTCTATGTTAAGATTGAGGAATCGATAATTATGAACATCTGGAACTGAAAAAAAATGAGATGATTCCCCCTGTGAACAATTCAGGTACTTATGATGATGATGAGGTCAGCCAGTGGGTTCGCTATACTTTGCAGGGTCAAGAAATGGCTTTTGAAGGGTCAATCTGATTGAATCATTGGATATCAAAATACTGAACTGGATAAGCTGATAAGCGGTTCTCCATGTTTGTGTTTCAATATGTCAATGCCCTTTCTAACCATCATCTATACAGCAGTGGTTGTTTATCAACCAGATGGTACCAGGACATGACAAATGTTACCCTGCAAGGTACCTACAAGTGTTTGAGCTCGTCAGGTTAAGATCTCCTCATTTGGGGATGGTTACCCTCTGGTAAACATACGAAAACCTATGGAAAATCACCATGTTTCATGGGAAAATCCACTAGAAATGGCCATGTTCAATAGCTTTTTGTATGTTTACCAGAGGGTAAATCCCCATGTTTGATACTTATAAGGCGATATTTTTCATCCAGTTCCCCAGTAGACCCTCCATGGTCCATATTGAGCCAAAGGAATGCCCTGCCACGGCTGGGTAAATGTTTCATAGCACAAAAACCAGCCAGCTGGATCTATATTGGGATGCAGCAGCCAGTTCACTACCCATCTAATATACATAACCTCTGGTTATGACTAACAGTTTGCCATGGTATAGATGGCCCATTTATAGGTGGTTTACCTATTAAAAATATGGTGACTTTCCATGGCTATGTTAAATAACCAAATGGGTATATATATATTATAATTACTACGTTGATTTAATTTTATCTCATTGCGCTAATTTAAGAACATCATTCAAGCGGGGTTCAAACTCGGCGCCAAGTCAAGTTAGGCCCTTTCCAGTGATGTGATGTCCTTGGAAAGAACTTAAGGCCCTCATGTCTATTTTCACACAGATAGTACATATTGATACATGTTGTATATATCTCAGGAATCAGGGGGTAACAGTTAAGTGAATTTTGCCCCTGTTGAATGCTGATGTCCATTGCTTGAGACACGGTTCCCGCGGATTTTTTGCTGAAGCCAGGACCTCGGGCTGTAACGATGTCGCTTTTTGTCAACGACTTATTCTGAAGAACTCAGATGTTCCTCTAGCGAGTTGGGCTTGGACTTGCATCGATGATCCAAGTATGCTAAGAGAACAGCAATTGCCTCCAAAAGTGCAAAGGCTCCCACTTGTTGCTTCATGTAACTATTGCACCTTTGGGCTTCTTCAGACCCCCCATCTTTCAAATCCGCTGGAATCATGAGGGCGAAGTTGAGGAAATTCAGAAGGCCCCAGAGAAACAAGAGAAACAAGGATGTCATGGAATGGCCCAGCAGGTAAACTGCGATGAGAAAAAGGGTGGCCAATGCGCCACACATCCGGCCTGTCGCCTTGAACCAAACGATCTGATCATTCTGATCCTTGTCGGCCAGAAATGGTGCCGCCATGCAGTCAGCGGACTGAAGCGGGGCCACCATTCCGAAGACGGTGGTCATGCCGCCAAAAATGATGATGAAGTAGTAAATGGAGAAGGAAATCTTTCCATAGACCGAGAGCGATTTACACTCAGCCAACGCCATGATTAGGAGCTGATTTTAGAGGCTTTGAGGCATGTCAGCTGCAGCAGTTCACACTCTGGCTGAGGCCTCATCGTTTTCAGATGATGCCAGAGTCACTCGCTTTACATACCCAGCAACTTGCTTGTGCATTCTTGGATGATTTATTTCATAACCCCAAATAAAATCAAATAAATCTATAACTAGACTTACAAATAGATCGAAAGAGCTCCCAATAGGTCAATTAGTATACTTACTAGTGTTACTATTAGCTTAATATTAGACTATATATAGCTTACAATTACATACAATTACCTCAACTATTGCTAATATAGGTAATCCTTAATATTAGACGCGAATATATTATCTATAGTTGATAGTTGAGGATGACAGGAAGCATCCTGGATGCCCCGTGTCCTTGACCCCCCCGAGATGTTTGGCGGAATGTCCTGGATCAATTCTTTTCCGAGTCCCATCGAGATGGGGTATATGTATACAATTATACATATAAATATATAAATGTATATATAGATATAATCTGTATATTTGTATATGTATTATTATTATTACTATTATTATATATCATTATGTATATATAGATAGAGTATTAGGGGGATAGGATTGCTAAGTCACAGTTGTTACAGTTCTGTGTTTATTTTAAATAACTCGGAGATTCTAAGGGATTAGCTGAACATTGAATGCGTTTCTCAGATTGATCAAGTCCGGATTGCTGCAACTTTAAATCATCCCAGAAAAACACGAAATGTTTGGAATCTTCGACAGTTCTTACTTGATGATAGTTACCTCATTTCTGGCCATTGATGACCAACTCATATCGCGATGATCCATCAAGCTATTTCCCATCACGATTGGCTCACGTTGGTTCACAACTGAGAAAATATCCACTGCCAAGAGCTACTTGTAGGTGTCAGACCACGTTGGCACGAACCATTAACACGAAGCATAAACTACAAGCAAACATCGCAATATGACAAATCATGCACATAACATTCATGTGTTTTTCCTAAATATTTTATATACATGAATTCCACTGGAAACTGCAGAATGGCTTCAAGTTTTCCAGGATCTGACAGTTTCCACATAGGGGTACCACCTATATCCTCCAGTCGTCATGGATCATGACTTAGCATAGGTTAAACCATGGTGACTTGTTGGGGTTCCCCCCCCTTTTTCGCAACCGGCCGCTCGCAGCTCCACATTTTCACCACTCCAGCGCCACGACTTTGCCGTCAGGCGCTTCTCCGGGAATGTCCTCTGAGAAGTCGCGCGGACAAGGCGAGGTGGAGGAAGAAGCCGAAGCGCCCCAGTATCTGTCAGGATGAATAGCGTCGGCATAAAGTAGAATGTTACAAGAACATATCATGTAAATATAATATAAAGAATAATAATATAGTACAATACAATGTAGTTATATATTATATACAAATACATAATATACACATATATTCTATATATATATTATATTATATTATATCAAATTATATTAGAAATATCATATCTTGATTCCATGGTTCCTAGCTGGTGCCCCGCAGTTCTGTGGCTGTTGCTTTATAAACAGTGGCTATAGCTAGTGTTGATTAATTGAATGGGTGTCTACGAGTAACCCGAGATGCTCAAAGTAGCCATGGACATTTGTAAGAAACAATACTATGGTAGTTTACTATACAATCCGTAATAATTCCATTTTAATCCATTTTACCACAAGGTGATATCCTGCAGTTGCGTTGGTTTATAAGCCTAGTTGCGTACTATTGACATGCTCCCCGTCCACAAACTCTCGTATTGTTTGTTGTTTACCATACGTTGATATGTTTCGAAAGAACTTGAATAGTATTGACGATATTTTGCATTATTGTATGGGTACTGGGTATTGATATGAGAATCATTGGCATATAAGATTCTGCCGGGCATCACTGCGCTATTCACCATGTTTTCCTATTTGCCTGATGACAAATTGACTGATCTAGCTTGAACTACCGTTGCCCGGTTGCCCAAATGGCCCAAATGCTGTGATGCGAATGAATTAGTGGTTCTTAAATGAATTCAACTAACCAATACTAACCAGATTAAACCAGCATTTTGCTTGATTAAATCATATTATGTAAATCGGTAATTAATGAGTGGTTAATGAGGCTCATCAATTCACCATTTGGGTTTGTCTTAAAATAGGGCTAAATAGGTTCCAAGGGTTCCAAGATCCCACCAGTTTCCCCAAGAAAAATCTCAGTTGTTCTGCCACTGTTACAAAACATCTTCCAGATCTTCCAGTTCTGGGGAATACCCCATTAATTACACTACACCCCAGAAAATATCGTGGATGGAATAAATCATGCACCAGTTGATAGATGCTTTATCCCATTATTTCTAGGGTTTCAACCATCCTTTGGTGTTGCAGGATTTCACAACCATCCACAGTATCTCCATCACATCATCATCCACAAATGTTGTTGCTGTAATCACGGAGTAATCCCTATCAACCAATTAACCAATGAGTCAACCATTTTTCTGAACCTCGACCCAGTAGCCTCCCGTAGTTGTGGAAGCCATGGCCGAGTTTGATATGTATTTTACTATATCCCAAATGGTGACGTTTTTCAGTTCGCTGCAAAAAAAACAGAGGGATTGTTGGTTGTTGCATTTGTCACCACTTGAACTGGCCATGACTTGGTAAGTTCATCCCACAGCATTATATGTGCTATCATTCTTTCATGGTTTTCTTGCGAATTTTCCCATCATCCGGTTCTGAAAATTGTGACATATATACATTGAACCAGTTCAGGTAAATTATTTCACCGTTTTTCCAGACAGAATTTTCGTCAGATCGACCCAATGACCAAGCGCAGAATCATATGAGCCATGCAGTTTGAATCGCACATGTTTACATCACCAACAGAATCCTATTATATCCCATTGTACCTTCATTATATCCACATGTGTTATTTTAATTTGGAATACAGTATGCCATGATGCGATTATGTTAAAGTGGAATCCCATATATTCCCAGATGTTTGCCTTAATCCAGTTCAACATATCCAGTTCATTCACGCAATATACATGTCATTCCAGTAATGGGATCCTTTATTAATGGAACGAACATGATGGATTATGTGAGTTATATTATTCTTATATGGTATATGTCCATTAACAGTATGATAAAATCATGCATGCGTCAAAAAAAACAGATCCGATCAATCCCATGATTTTGGACGGTGCCATGTTTATATTATAGAAAGTAATTGCCAGTTCCTGCCATATGTTCTGGTTGGTGGTATACCTACCCCTTTGAAAAATATGAAAGTCAGTTGGGATGATTATTCCCAATATACGGAAAAAAATAAAATTCATGTTCCAAACCACCAATCAGATTATTTTGGCTGGTTACTTTGAATCCAAATCTCCTGACAGCAAAAACATATTGCCAAACCAATCAGTGTTTATAGGAAACTACCCTCTGGTTATTTAACAGTTTGCCATAGAAGCCATAGCCCATAGAAATCGATGGTTTACCTCATTTTACCTATCAAAAATGGGCCATGGCTTCCATGGCAAACTGTTAACCAGAGGCTAATCCAGCACAACATGCTGTTGATTCCCCATCTCCACCGAGGTCACGGGGCAAATCACCTCGAGCATGGCCGGTGCCATGCGACGTTTCACTTGGATTCCCAGGAGCAGCCCCAAGGGCACCTGACGATCAGTGCCGCGACCAAGGGTGCCCAGTGAGCCAACCAAAACACCCATAGGATCCATGTATGGTATATATGCTAACATTTGGGGTATATTGATGGCAAATGTTACCATATATAGCATACATGGATCCTATGGGACATGGGAACTAGGCCCCGAAAAAGGCGAAACTAACATAGACTATGTAATAGACTATGTAATAGATGTGGAGAATGGTTTATTTTGATGGATCAATGACCTATTTTATTCAATAATTATGTTGACATGCTGATTTTAAGTCCACATCATCTACATCAAACACTGGGATTTAACCAGGCAAAATGGTGATTTGACGATGAAAATTTGCGAGCCATGACTGCGAATTTTGGATCAAGAACTGTGATTTAGCCATCAAAAATAGTTACTTCATTAACGATGAACATGGGACTTCGGGACTTCGCCCGTCATTTTATGGTGCTTTCACCAGCAAACTATTGGGATTCGAACACCCATAGATTCCATATTGTTTGGACATATCACGGATATCATGATGATGATCCACAGGACGCAGGTTTAGGTTTACCCCTATGGCCGCCATTGGAAAACATATAGATTTTCTACCCGTGTATCATGTGTACATGTAGTTATATATATATATATACCCTCTGGTAATTTAACATAGCTATTGAAAATCACCATTTATAGTGAGTTTTTCCATTAAAAATGGTGATTTGCCATAGCTATGTTAGTTTACCAGAGGGTATATATTATTGCTTCTTGAAAATCAATCAGTCCATAATCTTGCCATGGAACAATCAGACTCGAACGTCAGTCCCAGGTATATACAATTCTACACAACTGTACTAACCGCCAAAAAGATAGAAGTTTGTAATTTCCTACTAAAATAGTGAAATAGTTGTATATTCAAGTTTCTATCTTTTTGGGCTTAATTATAAGTAACGTTGGATAGGCATCCACGTTCGGGATGCAACGACACCGGTCCGCACCAGCACGGCCAGCACGCTGAGGAGTTCCACAGCAATGTCCAGGACAGCGCCCAACAAACCGAGGGTCAGAGCAAGTGTCCTGGGTCAAGTCGTTGCAGTTCTGCCCCCCCCATTTTTGGGCCTTAAATCAATGGCCATTTCAGGAACCTAAATTGGAGGTATCTACCATATATAAGGCCTATATATGGCCTATGTAAGGGAATATCCCCACAAAATATGGCCTTATATGGTACAGTACCTCCATTTCAGGATCCTGAAATTCCCATTGATTAAAGATGAACATGATGAGAAAATGACGGACAAATATAGGAACATCCCGGGAAGGGGATTGGAAAATGATGGTAACATGATGGTAAAATGATGGGAAATCGCTATAAATGGGCTGAAATAGCTCCTGCAACAAGTTGGTTATACATCATGAAATAAGAAATTTAAAGCTGGCAAAAAAAGGCGATAGCTTTGGGATGCCGACCCAGAACGGTTGGTCATGGTGAAACAAAATGTGAAATATTCTTAAGTTTGAATGGATTCCAATTCATGAAAAACCCAAACCGTTTCTAGGGGATCATATTGCAAATTTTCTCCGTCTTTCTATGGTAAGAATATTAGGGGAGTCCTCCAAAAAACGATGCGAACAAAAGTCAACTTTTTTTTTTTGTCACGTGGGTTGAATCCCCATGACGTCAATATTTATGTATAACATTGTATAAACATAAAATATAGTCATAGGGATATACGTATAATATATATATATATAATTATATATATATATACAATGTATCCTGATGGGGTATATGTATTATTATGTATTTATATGTAAGTTATATAATTTTATATACAGTACATTATAGACAGATGTGTACATATGAGCTGCCGTCAAAATCCTTTACATCTGAGTACTTGCTATTGTTATGGTTATCCCTTTTTGGGGGGCCCTATCGCTTTCCAGGGTTTTGTCGAAATCAGCATATTCGAGATCCAACATGAAGCCAAAATCATCCAAAATCCATTCCAAAACAGGCTCGGAAATCGATCGAGGAATTGTGTTGTTGGTTTCAGGTGCTTCGGCACGACTTCATGTCCCTTTCATGTTGCATTCATTTGCATGCATCTTCCTTCATGTTCCTTTCATTCGCATGCAGTTTCCTTTCATTTTGCAATCATTTCCTTTCATGTTCCTTTCATTTGTATTCATGTCCTGTCATTTTCTTTTCATATTGCTTTCATGTTCATTCCAATGTGCATTCATTTCCTTTCATCTTCC
Source organism: Cladocopium goreaui (assembly GCA_947184155.2). Lineage (NCBI taxonomy): Eukaryota > Dinophyceae > Suessiales > Symbiodiniaceae > Cladocopium > Cladocopium goreaui. The sequence goes on from CAMXCT020001521.1 coordinate 68,200, forward strand.
TTTCATCTTCCTTTCATTTGCATGCATGTTCTTTTCATTTTGCATTCATTTCCTTTCATGTTCCTTTCATTTGTATTCATGTCCTTTCATTTTCCTTTCGTAGTCCTTTCATTTTCATTCCAATGTGTATTCATGTCCTTTCATCTTCCTTCCATTTGCATGCATGTTCCTTTCATTTTGCATTAATTGCCTTTCATTTCCTTCATGTCCTTTCATTTCCTTTCTAAAGTTGTGGAACTCGCTCTATGGCTTGGCCAGGGGACCAAGTGCAACAAAGGTTATCACTAAGTTATCGCTAAGTTTATCGCTAAATAATCAACCCCTCCAACATATGACATTGGACATTTTTCGAAGGAAATTTGCCACAAACCGATAGAGAGAGAGATAGAGAGAGAGAGAGAGAAAAAAAAAGAGAAAGATAAAGAGAAAGACAGCGAGCGAGAGGGCACCACAGCTTGAATTTTCCTCATCGGTTGCTTGGTGTAAAGTTTAATGGACTGTCGTGTATGGTCCCAGGTTATCGCTTTTGGGCCTATCGCTTTACAGTGTTCCTTGCACATCTCTGACAAAAAACTCCTGCAATACTCAAGTGGTCTTTAACCATTTTGACGGTGACTCATCTATGTACGTGTATCTTAACCAGCCGTTGTAGCATCAGTGATGCGCGCAACATGCAACGTGACTGCCCTCCACCCCACCCAAAATCCACGAGGTCCACAAAAAACACTCCAAGAAACACCATCACCACCGAGCTGATGATCGTGCCAATAATCTGCCCTACAATCCTCAGTTTCAATTGGAGCCCAGAAAAAATAGGGGAAGTAATAGCATACCATGGCTAATCTTAGACATCATTTGCATTATTTTGTTTGAATGGTTGGGACGGTTAGGACAAATCTTGTATCTTACACCATCTTATACCCTCTATCGCAACAAGACATCGACCGAATATTAACTGCGTCTATTTTTGTTAACCACGCAACACAGGGCCTTCCCAAATATAGGTTTGTCTGAAAATAGGGTATATTCCCAATGAAATAGGGGTGTAAATGTTGGATTTTGATGGATTTTGGTCCCCTCAAACTGCATCAAGAATTGGTTGAAGGGAAAATTGAGAGGGAGCAAAGAACAACCTGATTTTTTCTGATTCTTCGAATGGTGATGTCATCGTGGGGTTGCTTGCAACAAATGCTCTTTCAATAAATATATAACGTTTTGGGCAAACAGAAAAAACACATGTTATAACGCTACCAGGAGAGCTTGCCAAAGGGTCGATCTTAGTCGAAACCAGAAACCAGATACTCCCCAATTTTGATGTTGATGTTTGAAGGAAGAAGTCTAAGGAAACCCGAATAGGGAACCATGGCCTGATGTAATTCTTTCTCACCTTCTTGCTCTTGGAACGATTGGAACGAGGCAAACGAGGCATGATGTTTCCGGTTTTAGTACTCCAACTGCCGTCCCTCCATAAATCTGGATAAGTTATGATAAGTTGAGCCATTCGGTAATAGTTACTTACCCCGTTACCCCAATCCAATTCCATCCAATTCCCATCATTTCCAGTGCGCCAAGTGAGGAACCGTGATCAACATTTATCCAGACATGTGAAATTGGTATATCCCAAACAATGGCTGCATGGGGATTAAAGGTGATTATATCCTCACGTTTCTCCTTCAGGATGACTACCCTCTGGTAAACTAACATAGCTACGAAAAAGCACCATTTTGAATAGGTAAATCAACTGCAAATCACCAAATCAATAGCTATGTCAGCTACCAGAGGGTACATTTGACATCATAGCGTCCCGTCACTCCGTCCCGTGCCAACAGAGGTGTTCATCACACTTTCGAAGAATTTCTTCGCTAAGGTCCAACGCCTTGGAAATGCCAAGGCCCCAAGGTGCCCCTTGGGGTGGGCCCCCAAGATGGGCATCTTGGGGAATGGTCTGTGACGGGATTGTGATGAATCTCCGGGATTGCTTGAAATCCCGTTTTCATGTCTGGAAAAATGGGAAATGGCTTACTGTGAAAATGGCCGCCACAGAAACTCTGTTGGAATCGCTGTGCTTCCAATTTATGTCCGCTTCTTTGCCACTCATTTTCTTGTGTCCATGAAAAACGGAACAACTTTCCCTATCTCTTGCCATCCACTATCCTGCTTGGGAATAACATCGAAAATGATATGCCAAAGTCACTTTAAGGCAAACTTTAAGGGGCCCATCCACCAACGGATTCAGTCACCAAACATCTCGAAACGTTCAGGGACGAAAAAGGCTAAGGGCTCCATTATTTTCCAGTGTAGTTACCGTGATCATCATTTTCAGTGGGCTAACTTCTATTTGCCAACCTTTACAGTAATCACGTTAATCTGTGAAATATGGTACCCCAAAATGTTGGTGGTTTAAAACATCATTTCATATAATTGTCCAAAACAAGAGACATGTGGTCAAAATAATCATTCATCATTCATCACCATTTTGCCATTAAAAAAACGATAACTTGGGGGAGGCTCCAGTTTTCCGACACAATCTTTGTATTTCACCGGCATTCCAAGGAGCATCTGTCCGATGAGGCGTATCTTGATGGAGATACCCAGACACACCAAAACGCCAGCAATCAAAAGAATCAGACCAACTTGGTCGACGAAGTTCAGAATAGGACCTCACTTTTTTGGGGATAAAAAATTGGTCATTCAACAACCCATAGATAGATGATGAAGTAGCAATGTACCAAACTGGCCCGTCTGATTCTCAACGAACAATATTGACCTCACTACCATCCAAAGATAGTAGATGTTTATGGATGGTTTTCATGGTTTTCTGGATCGTTTATCGAGCTAAAACCAACCCCGAATGGGGACATACTGGGGAAATAATATAAACATGATGGGATATTGAATGATATTGATATACCTGGATATACCTGGAAAAATTACAGCAGTTCACACATCCGAATATGTCGGCCATCTGGTATTTACCCCCAATGCCCATCATTCCAGCAGTGAGGTCCGTCGCTCACCGAAGATCAAGACTGGCATCAGGAATGTAAACTCCCAACCCTACATAACCCTACTAGATTCTACAGTCAAGTGGGAAGATCAAAAAATGGGATGTATTAGGAGTATATATAGGAGTATACTGTATAACCAGTTGGATCCATTTGGGGGTTTAGGGTTAAAGGTTTAGGGTGTAGGGTGCCTATTTTTACCAATTGAAACTCCACGTTTTCAGCTTGTTGGTGGACGTCATCTTTAAGACAAAGTCGGGCATCTCGAAGGCTTTGGCTGTATCACTACCATAGACATACCACCATGAAGAACACATTGAAATATGACATATCATCTACCCCCGATCAGAAAATATTGAATAACATAACTGGTTGCTGGTTGCGACCCCTCTTATATAAGAATATGATTTACCCAGACACCAAACAAACATGTCTAGATTTATGATAGTTCATGCTATATGCTCATAAACATCTGCATCCCTGCTATTATCATCATCACTTTTTAACGTTCTCTTTTTACCCAGACACCATTGCTCAAGAAATAGGTGCACAAATAGATGACACCAAACACCAGATCTGTCAATCGCAAAGGATTGTCCATGGCGCTGAGCGACCGATCAAGGGTCAACTGTTCTCTGTGTCTGAAAGTGGGGTGAGAATCGAAAGTTATGAAATGGGAAAATGAGGAAAAAACCTGTGGATTTAGGGGTACACACCGTTACATCCCATCTTGTTTTTCTTTTTTTTTGTGAGGCTCAACGCAACATGAGAATGGAGACTTCTCTTCGCTTAGCAAAGAGCATCACGGTTGCTGTCTTAGATTTTGGTCCGAACATCGAATACTATTAGGTCAATATTGTCTTGGATATACCCTCAAAGTATGCAGTAGTTTCTGTATATACATCTTGCCAGAGTATGACTTATCATGTTCCCATGTCTGATTTTTTAAAACATTGGCCAAGTCACGCGACCCAGCCAAGATTTACAGAGCTTGAGCCAGCGCCATGCCGCACCACATGAAACCTGAGTTTATCCATGTTTATCCCGTATCATCCAGGGTATCTACAGATATCTACAGTATTAATTGCTATGGACGTGTATAGATTTGGTACAAGTGCAGGCAACGAAATCGCTTGATCATCCCTGAACTCCTCATGATCTCCATTCAAATGAGGTTGGCCCGGGAAGTTGCTATTATTTGGCGCCTTAGCTGGAGCTTAGGTTGCTCTTTGAAAAAAATAAATAAAAATAATATGATATTGGATATGGTTGAGTAAATATGATTGAATATGATTCAATGTGGTTTGATATGATTTAATGATGCTGTTCAGCTGGTTTCCATTGGTTTCCATCATCTCCAGCCTGCATTCTTCGGGTGCAGCTAGAGGCAGTGCTTCGACCTGAGATTCTTTCGCCTTTCTGGCTATGAGTCAAAACCTACCCAATCGCTACCCTAAAATGGCTGGTTCATGGATGGTTCTTCTTCCAAATATGATAGCAATAGCTTTTGACCCATCCCCACATGTTGCGTTTCGTTCGGGGGCCAAAAAGTGACCGAATTGGATGCCGGGGTCTGGTACTCAACAGCAAAGGGGCCCCAAAGTGGCGAAGAAAGCCCGGCTTTTGGGAGAGATTGCTGGCCATATCTGTGATGCAATGGACAACAAAGATCTTCTTGCAGCTCAAATTGAATTTGAAAAATCAAGCTGCTCATCTGAGCGGCGTCGAAAACCCGGTAGCGATTTGGTTCTAATCCTTATAAGCTTTCGCGACGGCTTTCGCGGTTCTTTCGCGCGCACAGTTCTGGCTTTCGCGGCGACATGTATTTCGTAATATCTTTCGCGGTTGCTTTCGCGGAAAATTGCCCGTAAATGATGGTGCACATGTATATTTAAATGTGCTTCTACTATCTACCTGCTTTCGCCACTGCTATCGCGGCTCGACCTTGACGCACTCCTTTCGCGGAGCTTTCGCGCGGCTTTCGCGCGTGAAGGTTTGGCTTTCGCGGGGGGGTTCCCCACATGAACCCGAATACTAAATCCCTTCATGGAGGTTTTTGATGCTGCTCATCTGGTCGTCTTCATTCAGATCATGGTCTTTTAATGTCTTTTACCTTTTTCGAAACCGAAACAAAATGTGTCTTGAACGGATGCAGCTCACACTTGGCCGCTCGAAGATGGAATAGTTACTGCCAAAACAAGCGAATCGTGTTTTTCGTTCTCAACTGAAAGAAATTGATAGCTAATGATAGCTACCTGTTGGTGCTTCAAAATCATAGCTTTTGCTGGTCAAATCTCTTATTTTTTATAGCAAATCCATTAATATGTTTAACATACCATGATTTTTGTCCAGGGTCAAGTCCCAAATCTTTGAGTCTCACATTTCCAGAAGCTTCTTGGCCGCCAAATGTTGGCATTCGAATATCCAATTCTTACACCAAGAAGCCGTGAATTTGACAGCCACAAGCATGTTTCAGGCCACAACAAATGGTTCCTATCAATGTGAGGCCCCCTTCTACGTGATGTTTGTTGGTTTAGATTCGCCCCAGTAACTAGTTCGTTATAAGTACCATAAACCCACCAGTTATTGGAGTTATGTGCACCAACTTAGCTATCCAACGGGGGCTTCACATTGATAGAATTCATCAGCTGAGTTCAGAGTGATTCCTTTTCGCGCATCCAAAGGCATGACGAAAGAGATGACCTTCCAATGCTCTGGATTAGTTGGTGAATGTACAAAGGCAAAAAAAACATCTGTTAATAATGGTTTATATATGGTTATTATATGGTTAATGATCTTGAATAATATGGTTTATCAATGATTACTGGTTGGTGGTTGAGCCCGACCCCCCTGAAAAATGATGGAGTGAAAGTCAGGTTGGATCATCATCCCAACTATTGGGGAAAATAAAATTCATGTTCCAAACCACCAACCAGTTAAAGTACCAAAGTATATACGTAAGCTTGACCCATACAGATAGCCTATAAGATGCTATAAGTTGTGTTTGGCGGCTCCCATTGACAAGTTGCAGCTGCTTCCATCTGAAAGCGCAACGCCTCTGCAGCCTCCGCCTCGCAGCTTTTCAAGACTTTGAAACAAGAAGTACTTCACCATCAATCAATATATGGGGATATGTGGGGATATACATAGTTAATAAATGGCGACGGAGCCGAAATAGGGCCATTTGGGGATAGATGGGATAGTTGCCCTTACTAACCATCACTACTGTGACATCACAGTGAGGTCCCTATAATTCATCCAAATATTATATATATATATAGATACGTGTGTGTGTGTGTCTGTCCAGAAAGGGGCGTAAGCCAAAACACGGCACCCAACAAATGAAAGGTGATCCAAAAAAAAGGTGCCAGTAGCCATGTCGCCATGTCAGGCTACATCCACAAAGACCGGGGATGCATTCCCATCTCTTATGTTTGGCGTAATATTATATATATATGGGGTTTCCATAAATGGTGGTACCTCTAAATGGATGGTTTTTTCAAGGACAACCCAATAAAAATGGATGATTTAGGGTACTACCATGTTAACCCATATATATATACATATATATATATATATCTGAACATATACAATTAGTTATAAGTCATGACACTGTTCTTCTACTTATGTATCGATCAACTCCTTAGACTGGTCGAATCCACATATTCTTCAGCGCCTCCTTGCCCTTGGTGTAGTTCAAATCCTGCACGATGAGCCTCAACTCCTTCCCTGGGGTACCTGCGGGCGCCAAAATGTATGGGAATAGCATGGAAAATCATGGGAGAAAGACAAAACATATGGAAAGTTGAAACAACAAACATTTGATTGCCTCATATTTTTGAGACCGCAAACGTCTTGGACTGTAACTGCTTGTACTTGCCGATTTGCGGGCCATAAAATACTACACGTATATTCTCAATAGATTTCCCAAAAAAGGTTAAAAATCAGCTCAAATTCGAAGGATCTTAAAGGTATTAATCGATCCTAAATCCCAATTCATAGATCTTAAAGGCATGAAAAATGATCAGATCCCAAAGCAATGTCCCGACCGCCGAACCAGAGAGTCAAGACACGGGATTTGGGGAAACCCAACTTTTCAGACAAAGCCATATGGCTATGAGTCACCCCCACCCAAAATGGGGATACCCAAATCATATGCTGGATCTTTACCCTCTGGTAATTTAACATAGCTATTGAAAATGACCATTTATAGTGGATTTACCAATTGAAAATGGTGATTTTCCATAGTTATGTTAGTTTACCAGAGGGTATTCCCCCAAATATGGTTTCTGGTTGGTGGTTGAGCCACCACCCCTCTGAAAAATGATGGTTCGTGAGTTCGTCAGTTGGGATGATTTTTCCATTCCCAAGATGATGGGAAAGTCATAAGATTCATCGTCCAAACCACCGACCAGTCAGTTTTCTAATCTGGGTAAATTATAATATTTCACTAACCTGAATTAAGGTCATTTGGGGATGATTTTCCTTTATTAACCATGATTCCCAGTGAGGGAGGACAGTGAGGTCGTTATAATTCCCCCAAAAATCTGTTAATAATGGTTAATATATGGTTATTATATGGTTCATGATCTTGAATAATATGGTTTATCAATGATTCCTGGTTTATCAATAATATAGTTCTAATCGCTTTCGACTCATCCCAAATCCATCGGCTGCTCTGAGATCTCGCCTCGTGCGATGATGTGCTGGACCGACCTCGGCGTGGCCGAAAACAAAATCACCGAGCGAACCGATCCACCGATGATTCCAATGGCGCCACGGTTGGATGTTTTTTTGGAACAAATTATGCAATGTGAGGGGCCCCCAAACGTGATGTTTGTTGGTTTAGATTCGCCCCAGTAACTAGTTCGTTATAAGTATCATAAACCATAGTGAAATTGGAGTTATGTTCACCAACTTAGCTATCGAACGGGGGGCCTCACATTGTGGGAAACAAACGAACTAACAAAATCATGGTTAATCAGATAATTGATAATCATCATAGTCAAAAATGATGGTTAATATTAGTTATAATCATGTCCCCTATTGAAAGCCCTATTCTTTGAGGATGTGGCATGGGCTATGGCCAGGTCCTAAGGTTTCAAGTGGATTCTCCGAAACGCTGGAGCTTCAAGATGTAAAAGACCCACAAAAACGCCAGGACAAAACTGAAGCTATACATAATATGCTATGGCTATGTTCATTTATGTATGAAAAAACAAAAACAAAAACTGAAAACACTGAAAAAATCTGATTCCTTGGAGAGTTTGAAGTGTTTTTGTAAACCCAAATTAATTGGAGAATTGTCACCCAAAGAATTTGATTTGAAGCCTGAGTCGCCAAACCAGTTATGCCTCTGCGTAAATGATGAGCAAAATTAACAGTTGAACACTGCTCATGTGATATCTGTTCTAAAGAGCGCAAAAAAGTCCAGGGTCATTACAGCACATCGTCATTGAATTTACCCTACCCTAGTATTCCAATCTGATTTGGATGTGGCCACACCACAGCCACACTGCCGACAGGTTGCTTCTGTCATGAAAACTCAGAAAAGTCAAGTATTTATTGAGGGGCTTTGCTGTAAGCATGTTGTTCTACATAGATGCTCTGGGTAAAGATCAGCAAAGTTGTTTGACTTAAAGGGGAGAACATCAAAACGATGAAGAAACATACCCCAAAATCACATAAAAACGATGAATAATTACACGGGAAAAAAGTGCAGTTCCAGTTACAAGTGGATAGATAATGATTTGTTCAGCATACATATATATATATATATAATCATAGTCATAGGGGTTATATCCCAACTTATGGGGATTTAGAACCATTGTTATTACTATGTTGTACCCATCACCGAAACACCGCACCCCCCAAATTGGCAGGTTGGCGAAAAATACATAAACCTCGCAACGGAAGATCCGAAACCTGTAGATGATAATTTGTATTGGTAGAATATATATATATATATAGTACATATATGTATACATATTGTCACTTGTCACCAACATACAGTATTTTATGTACACATATGTGAAAAAAACAAAAACATGATATCTTATGATAATACCCCTGTGGACCGCCCAGGGAGGTTCACTCCTTGGAAAAAAATGCGAAATCATTTTTTCCTAGGGCTCCAACCTATCAACATAGAAAAAGCAATGATGTTAAAATCGAAGATGTTAGCTATAACATCCATACAACATCAAAAATCCGTAAAAACAAAATCATTGTCTCCCAGCGTCTGAGCTTCGGTCATATTTATCCAACAATCCTCGAGTCGAATCCGCGCCCAAATGTTTATAACCCCCCCTCCTCTTCAAATCGATTTTACATATGGCCAAGGTCCAAAAAATAAAATCCATGGTCCTGATCCTACGGCACTATACGGCATCTTATATGTACAATACTATCTATATTTCATTTTTTGAATCAATGTAATAAACGTTTAACATGTGCAGAATTAATCCATTGTTTTGATTTAAAAACTTTTTTTGAAGCAAACCTACAGGATAAAATTGTGGTGGTACAAACGGGTATTGTGATATGCCTAGTCCAGTTTCAATTCTTTGCTTGGGAGACTACAGACTCTATCTGTGGTGCATTCTTGGGCGTACCCCTACTTAGGATGTAAGAGCGTCCTCATGGTCGATAGTGTAAATATAACAGAACATAAATATAAACATTATCCAATAATTAACCTTGAACAAGGCATGTTGATACAACCAACTTCTTGCGAAATTGGGGATGATTGATCGCTGGCTTTGGGATTGCCACAGCGAGAGTGTTGCTGGTTGTCCCCCACTTACCATACTTGGGGGTGCAGTTGGGATTGTATATGTATATATTATATTAAACATATATATATATATATCATAGGTATAACCCTGGTAATAATCGCCCAAAGCTGACATACAAGATCTTTAACATCCTAGGACTATGGCATACTATGGCTATTTTTTATCACCTTTCAGTAGAACTGCACCCATAAGTACACAGATCTTTCAACACATGACGACAAGACTGGATGTGCCCAGTGACTGACTTGCCCCACACAGCCGGCCTTGATATCTGTGACAACTAAGGAGGATGTCAAATGAACCATAGGTTGTTACATGTTGTTACTTGTAGAATCTCATAGATTTGGAAACTAGTACCTAATCATATTACGTGGGGGGTGTGAGCTATTAATTTACCTTGGTAATTAATCACATTACATGGGGGTATGAGCTGCAGGAAAAACTGAGGTTTTCAAATGTGATCGGATCCATGATCCATTCAAATAATTTTGCTCGGATGGTCAACGTCACCAAACTATGATACTTGGGTGATTTTTGGTTGATAAAACCCATAAACCAGTGTATCATGATACCAAACTACTACGATACTTACCATAAAAACAATTCTCAAATCAATTAGTTTGCTTGATGGCAATCACTGGGATTCCCAGTAATTAATTATGATGATTATGACCATCCCCGATATATTTGAAGAACAGCGCAATTATGCCTAAATCATCCTAAACCATCAACCACATGGTTTTGTGGAAACTGCTCTAAAATGGATGCAGGGTCCACTGGTAAAACTAACTGATTGATGCATTCAAGTGATCATACCCGTCCCATTTCAAAGTTTTATGAAACATTGGAGAATCTATCCTACGGATCAATCCATCGACCCATCATGTCCACCAGGCAAATGAGTGCCATTGCAAGTTACAGGCACACAACTGACAGTCGAAATCAAATTGTCATGAAGATCAAGATCAAAAGATATCAAAAGCCTTGGAAACTTTGGACAGGTCCAATATGGTCCAATCCCAAATGTCCAGGCAGATCTGTCCGATTTTTTTCTCGGTGACCTTCGGTGTTTAGAGAAGTTCCACTTCGGGCTGCGAATCAGTCGCTGACTTTGGAGTCGAGACACATGCCATGGGATAATCAGGATGTTTTTCCGTATTTTCGATCATCGAATCATATCGAATCCCTCTGCGCAAATTCATCCAATTCACCAACTGTATTTTTTGTGCTTGACTCTCCTAACCATCATACATGCATGTACATATCTATACAACTTATATAGCATGAATGACTATAACATACTATAACTATATACATATGGGCCACGGTCAATGTTTGGTATATAGCTCCAAGTCATCAATGTTTGAAGAGTGTATTATCGTTTTTCAGGTTTTGGTATACAAGCAAATGTTATCGTTTTTTTAAGAGTGTATTATCTTTTTCCAAGCCCCAGCACAATTTCAAAAAAAAAAGATGTCTCGAATTCTACTCTCCATTAACCTAAACTTTGGCTGTAGCTCATATAATATTACAGTATATTCAACATTCATATCGCCATTGTTGATTCTTGTCGGCCGGTGGATTGGGCCATTGGGCCATGTTTTTTTTTGATTTGGAAAGGCGCCGTGGACCAAGTCTTCAGTGTTGAGGCTCCAACACGCAAACTTTCCCTTCTTGTTCTGGGCCACTGCTTGATGCGTCTTGCCTCGGTGTCCACACTTTTCATGGTCCAAGTCTCCAATGACTCGATTAACATAGCCTTTACATCCCGTATTACCTCTTCCCTTGCCAGCTACGCACCAGCTTTGGAGAGCAATATGTATATATATATATATATATACATATATCGGTGGTTGTTACTCCCTGAGCCCGACAGATACTCTCAGTACCTCTCAGTCAACATGTGCTTGTTGGTTGCGGTCAGATACCTGACCCGCACAGTCACTGAGCCTCTAGGCATTGAATATCATGTTCACATGGCTCTCAAATAGCCTGCAAAACAGTTCATGCTTACATTGCTACGTACAGAACAAGACTATATCAAATATATATATATATATACACACACACTATTAGTATTATACATATGTATATATATATATACATATCTATTATATATACATACTGTATATATAATATATATGTTGTCTTATATTATTGTATGTACTATATTATCCATTATATCAATTATATATAGTATATATAGTATATAATTATATTAAATTATATATGTATATATTATATTATATATGTATATAATATATAATATACGTATACATTATATTATATATGTATGTATCAAAGTATATGTATATTATATTACATACATATATGTTTATGTACATATTATATTATATATGTATATATTATATATGTATATATAATATATGTATATATTATATTATATATGTATATTATTCCCCAACTTTTGCAGTTCAAAATGATCTCAACCTAGCCAGCCAAAATGAAGCCTACTGCAAGATGGCACTGGAGGTGATCACCTGCCAAGAAGCATGAGAAGCAGCGAACCACGATGTGTTCCGGCATGGCCGCTGCCAAGCGGTGGGGCGCTGATGAGACGCTGCACTGCACTTGATCCGTGATCCGTGACACCTTTCCTCGTTGGAAGTGGAGATATTCACCATTCTTCACCTGAGATATCTGAGATATTCACCTGATGGCCTTGAGCTTGTTAATGATGGTTAATGATGGTTAATGATGGTTAATGATGGTTAATGATTGTTAAGTTATTACAACATGCTGTCATTTTGTTTGTAGACTGCCTCAGACATCTCCAGTGCGGGATTCCAGGCGAGCCAACAGCGGCAGGTGATGAAGAGTTATGAAGCTCAAGGGTGTCATCCCCAACACGAAAGGGATTTGTGACTCAACATCTGCAAACTGCAAACTCTAAAGACTCTAAAGGGAAAGCTGAACAAGGGCCAAAAACTGACCATAATGGATGTGTAGCTACCATACCAGTGTTTTGGCTGACAGATCTCCGAAATAAATTGCATTTCATCATTTTAATTCACTCACCTGGTTCCACTAGGGGATGATTATACTAGGGGATGATTATAAATCTCAAAATCGCTTAATTAATGATAAAATGATGGAATCATCCCCTTTTTCATCATTTTCATACTCACCATTCTATCTGGGTAAATTATAATATTTCACTAACCTGAATTAAGGCCATTTGGGGATGATTCCCCTTATTAACCATGATTCCAGTGAGGTCGCAGTGAGGTCGTTATAATTTACCCAGATTCTATTGATCATTTTAACTCAATAGCTGTTATCATTTTCTGCCAGCTGGGATGATTCCCCTCCAGGTCCCATCAACCACGCACCACTGGTGAGGTCCTGAGAACCTGCACTGAGGTTCCCTTAGAGATTCAGATGAAAACCCCATGAAAACCCCATGAAAACCCCTGGTGACTTCGTAGAAAAACCGTGCTTATAATGCTAACAAAAATCACCCATCTGTCATCAAAAACGCCAATAACTCGGGTTGAAGGCTCAAGGTCGGCCAGATCCAGGGTGTATATCAGCTTGTGTTCACATGCAAAATATGGATTGTTACCCTCTGGCTTTCAAGCCCAGCTATGGAAATGGCCCGTGTGTAGATTATTTACTAAAACATGTTTAAAATAGTGTTCCATAGCTATCCTGGATTACCAGCGGGTACACTTGCGGTCTAAAAGTGGAGAAATGATGATTCAGCAGATTTTGGGGTGGCCTATTTCCAAACACACATGGAAATAGGGCCCATAGACATCCCATCCATCCTTGGTTCCCATGTGTTCACCCATAGCATCCCGTAGCCATGGAAGCTCAACTTGCAGCCACCTGGGGAAAGGTTGACGCCCAACATGCTGAGCAGCATTCGCCTCAGATGTGAATTCTCGGAGTCCTGGGAAGTCCTGGGTGCCTGGGTTCACCTCATCGAAGTGATGATGAGTTAAGAGTTAGCGACATAGAAAATGACCATAGAAATAGTAAATTTACCCATTGAAAATGGTGATGTTCCATAGTTATGTGGCTGTTTACCAGAGGGTGATATATAAGATATCGAACCAACAATATATTATGATATATGGGTTTGTCAATGGGAGATTGACCCCCCAATGACAGTTGTAGGGAAATGATAGACCTTGCACTGGAGAAAATGTTTGAAGGCAAACAATCTACTTCATGGGGGTTCGGAATACCCTGTTGGTTCACTTATGCAATTTGCATACAACAAATACATAAATAACGCTTATATAAACCAACAATAGACCCTCGTGTTTTCAGGTTTATGGTAGAATTAGGCATTGTGGTTTGCTCTTGGGCTTACCACAGTACATAAAATCATATAAAATCTAAAGATGCAGTGTATCAGCCAAGTACGTAGCAGAATTTCGTTGTAAGGGGTCAACTAGGGTCAATTTGCATGAAGAAAACCCATGCATTGGACAGCTACCAGTCTGCCAACCTCCACCTTCATCTCTTGCCACATTGCAACCCTCAAAATACATGGGCGAGTATGAACATGAGGTACCCTCTGGTAAACTAACATAGCTATTGAAAATGGCCATAGAAATGGTTGATTTACCTACGTAGTAAAAATGCGTTAGTTTACCAGAGAGTAACCCCAAAATAGCAATTTCATTGGGGAAAAATGAGGTCTTCAACTGTTCAACTCTCAAATGGGGATTGATCAATCTATTACCTTCAAGGAAAGGTTTACATGTGAAAAACCCACCTTCTGAATGTAGATGATTTTCCTAGAGAAACCATTGCTTTTCCACATCGAACTGTTAGTTTACCCTGGGGATCCCTATAGAACAAAAACCCCGAAAAACAGGGCTGCTCCCTGTTACAGCCTAGATACTGTGGGAAAAACTGGGTAGATACGGAAGTAAAATGACCAATTCATCTTCCTTGTGGCTATGGTTGGAGCAAGCCTGATTCATGTCATGAATCAATCAATGTAATCAATCAAGTTAAAAGTTGGTTTATAACTGAATCCAACTACAGGTGTATCTATGAAATCAACCCCAGTTATAGCATACTTCAAATCACCTATGTATACCTATCATACACTACACACCATTAGAAATCACAATTGTTGATGATGTTTCATAATTATTCCAAATATTACCCCATACATTACTGGTTGGTGGTATACCTACCCTCTGAAAAATGATGGAGTTCGTCAGTTGGGATTATGAAACTCCCAATGGAAATTTATAAAATTCCATGGTTCCAAGTTCCAAACCACCATGTTAGGCTTCAACAATGGTTCAAGTCATGTTCAACCCCCATCATCATATGAAAGTCGACAGGTGATCATCCAAGAGGAGTGATAAACCATGGCCAAAGCATGGCTCATATGAAAGTCGACGATCATCCAAGCGGAGTGATAAACCATGGCCCATGGCCCCCTGCCTCTTGCCAGGCTTGGCCATCTCCGTTCGACATTCGTTGACCTCAGAGGCTATGACACGAAGTCATCCCTTCCTATGACTAAAACTCCCAAGGTCCAACAAAAACATAGGATTGGTGTGGCACTTCCGTTTTTTGTTTGGGTTGGGCACAAATTGGAATTTTAAATTGTGATATTTGAAAATAGGAGAACAAGATGGTGAAACAATGGGTTCAACCCCGTATTAATAAAAATAGATTGCCACCTGGAGGTTTTTTTTTGGATCCCGTCTCACAAGCTTTATTGTTTATTTTTATTATTAAGGTTTTCATTGAAAAATATTAGGGGAAAGCTTCGAAATCAAGTTTTTGAGAATATTATACATATATATTTATATATAATAAAAATAAAAAGGGATTCAATCAAATTTGTTTTTTTTCTTTTATTATTAGGGTTTTCATTGGAATATTAGGGGCACCCTAATACAAAATACCCCCTAATAGTCAAAATAGATCAAAATAGATCACCGGGTCTACCATTTGGGGGGGGCGTTTTAGTAATAGGGAGAGAGGATTAAACAACACAATGTGGGTAAAACAATCATAAACTACCCATTTGGGAATGGTTTATACCACCTATATACTTATGGTGATTGGGGGATGATTTATTATTTTTGTTTTACCCACATTATGGATTTGACCTGATGTGGTGATTATGTCAATGGTGATATTACCGGGCCGGTTTTATTTTAGGGAGACGTAGTTGAAGTCTCCAAACTCACCACTTCGTGTTTGTCAAATCCCGAAGTTCTGATGGTATCTGGACCGAATCTGGTTGGCCAAAAGCTTGCGCAACAAGAACGGCGTTTGTTGGTGACAAAGATAGTCTTTTTCTTTAAGAGCCCAATTTTGCTTGGAAATTGCAGCTAATTTCAGCCTTAGGCTTGCCTCAGCCGCCTAAACTGGACGATTTCAGATGCTGAAATCACCAGCTTTTTGTGGGTCCAAGATCTTGACGCATTCCCATATTTGTTTCTGGAATCCTTACCTTATGAAGGGCATGCAAGTGGTACCCACCTTGTCGTTTTAACCAATGACTTCCCCTTTTCAGTGCCAGTCTCAGATACACGATCAAAATCTTGATTCTTGATGTAAATTGCTATACCAGCAATCCGATGTGTCCTAGCTGGGTCACAACCTTGGTAGCTAAACATGGCTAAACATCAAAACAGCCTTGATTGATGGATGTCCATCCCCCTACCCTCTGGTAATTTAACATAGCTATTGAAAATGGCCATTTATAGTGAGTTTTCCCATTAAAAATGGTGATTTTCAATAGCTATGTTAGTTTACCAGAGGGTAGTTGTAGCCAAACCACAACTCAGCAGTTGAAATCTGACCCCAAACCACACCTCCCCGCAGTTGCTGCCCAGTTTCAACCACATCAAGGGTCATCCCTGTGGTTTCAACGCCACCATTGCCCTTGTCTTGCGCTTCCTGGCACCAAAAAGACAAAGTTTGAGCTGAAAAAACATGGTTGGGGGAGGGGGGGATTTCCTGGCAATGCAGGGTAAATAGGGATTTCTTGGGTATATTTTAGGTTTTCGTAGGGATTACTGTCTTCTGTGAGCTTATTGAGATTTATTCTATCCACTGAAAATGTTTGTAATCCCATCCTGCGATCATATTACTGTACATTATTATACCACCAATATTAGGGGCAGAAAAAGGAAGAGATTCAACACTACACAAGGGTTTAGGGTTTAGGGTGATATTTCACATCAGGAAGAAGGGATAATAAATTAATAAGAGGATATAAACCAACTACTCAACAAGAAAACACCCGGGTACACCCAGTGATAAGTGGGGAAACCATCGGCAAACATATAGATGGAATCGATGGAGAAATTGTTGATGTCATACCACTTGGGATCAATTGGGGATTTTATATGGTTTTAATGGTATTTTGAATTCAACAACTGGGCATTTGGTGATCTTCAATTAATCAACTTGGGGATTTGGGGATAACTGTGTGTTGACGATATTGAGGATTGTGTCGTCCTATGAATCAAACAAGAAAATCACTGCTGGATTTGGGGGTTCGCGTGTAGGATTATGATTTTGCACTCGCAAAATCGTGGGGATTGAGCGGATTTTGAGAAACTACAATGGAGCAAGCAATATTGTCCGTACAGCAAAGAAACATAGAGAGGCCGGTTTGGTATATGATGTATTCTCACTACTTAAAGTGGTTGTTGAATGGGGGAATTAATCAACCAAGCAATGGGAAGTTGAGACATCGCCCGGGTGGAGCAAGAGCACAAGTACCTTGTTGTTTTCAAAGATCGTTAGCTTTGGAATTTGTGCTATCCATCTTCAACCTGGAGTATTTACCCCTTCGGATAACCATAGATGTCTTTTTCCTAGCTAAGAGAAACCAAATGGGTTGTGTCAACGGGGGATACCCCAAAAACACCCCTTTTGACGGTGAAAATGATCATAAACCCTGGGATAGATTCCCTGCGTTGCCGCTGACCCAGATAAAATCCTGGTGGTCCCCAAAAGATGGAATCAATGCATCGTATTCCCATTCATCGTTGTTTGTGTACCCATGAAAAAAAACACTCTCATGTGTCTTGATTTATGTTATGTTTAACTATTGGTTTATAAGCCCACTATATAAGCCCATTTAACTATAATATCATATAATATACATATATATATATACATATATTTTCTATAAGCCCACTTCACTATGAAATAATAGATGTATATTATCACCTAAGCCCACTTCACTAATATTATAATATATAATACTCTATAGATCTGGGCAAATTATAGTAATTCACTAACCTGAAAAAAGGCTATATTGGGATAATTTCCCTTACTGACCATGATTCCAGTGAAGTCCATTGGGAAAAATTACCCAGATGGATGTATAATAGTTAAACCAACATATGATGTGCCGTAATATCATTATAAACATATCGCTAAATTAAACCCAACATAATTATAAGGTTAGCTATAATATCTGGTTGGTGGCTTTAACCATCTTGAAACATATTAGTCAATGGGAAGGATTATCCCATAAATTATGGGAAAATAAAACATGTTTGAAACCACCAACCAGTAATCAATCGTCATAATCCAAAAGTATAATCAACTAAATTATAGTCAGTTAGATTGATGAAAACAACATCAACCATGCTATGTTTTCATCATTTCATATTTAGCTATAATATGATGGATGTACCAGATACATTATAGTCGTCTAGATTGATTAAAAAAAAACTTCAACCATGTTTAGTTGATTATACTATTGCATATCCATGGATGTATCCCAGATGCTCCATGGTGCTGGAATATTTACCAACATTTGCCCTAAAAATCACCCAGTCATGTAGGTAAATATACCAGCACCATGGAGCATATGGGTAAGACATATATGGACATATGAACATGGATTGGTTTGCCATATTTTCCCATTATTCCCATTACCTAGACCCTCCGTTTGTATCCATAAAAGTGGTGTTTTGTATCCAGATATGATGGATGTATAATATCACTACAAGGTGGTGCCCCAGTTCGTTAGCTAAGTTGGTGCAAATAACTCCCATAACTATGGTTTATGGCAGATATAACTATAGTATTCATGGGGGTTATAAACCAACAAACATCACTGGGGGGCACCACCTTGTAACATCAAACCCACCAGGTCCCGCCTCCAAGCGTCGGTTCTTCCCCTTGCTGGGACGCTCAGGGTAGAGAAACACCTCAGTCGAATCACGGGTGTGGGAAACCCTGGCTGCCATATTATTTACGTATATAATATATATATATTACATTATATGATATATATATATATATAGATATACATATTATATGTATATTGTATATGTATATTATATATATACCATTTGGGGATGATAGTTGCGACCCCATTTATGATCCATAGTTAGTGATTTTGGGGATGATGTATGGCATTGGGTTTAGCACATTAGCCCCTTTCGTGGGCCTCTGAACAAATGGGGGGCTGAATCATTGGATAAAAATGAGGGGCTTAAAATCACAAGGGATCGTGGCCGTGGCCAACCTTGGATACCCCGACACAAAAAATCAGATGGATAGGGACAAACCACCTGATTTTAAGGATCATGTTTAAGGGATAAACAACATAAACAACCATGGATCTTCATATCTTTGTTAATTTACAGTACCCGGTACCCTTCGAAGAACTTATTTCTTTATATTTCTTTTGCTGGTTAGGCCAATAGAAAACTCCATAGATTCAAGGCCAGGCGAACTATGGCGAACGCAAGGCCAGTGCAACAGGTTGGAAAAATGAGCAGTGCAACAGAAACCCTGCAGTGTTCCTTTACTGGTTGTTTGAAAACAGAATTCCCGGTTCATGGATTGATATTCCCCAACATATGATAATGTATTGGTATATATATATATTGGTTATTGGTTAGTATATGTTAGTATAATCCCCAAAATATCATCAACCAAGCGGGGTTTAGCAGCCACTGCTCACTTATTCTGTGGAGAATTCCGCAGGGAAACCATGTTTGGTTGGGTGTAGATGGGTAGGAATCACCATCACTGATATAGGTGTGGTTATACTATAGATGTGGTACCAATGGTACTATGTACAGTGTGGTATATTCCTACCAACCTGTAGTATAATCGTATCAGTTTTGTATGGTCACTTTCACTTATAGTACCGAAATCCCCGCAAAGATAGATGACATATTATTATCACATCTTTCAAATAAAAACAGCACTTTTCTATCCACGGGGGGTTGCCAGAACACAAATCACCGCGGTTACCCTTCCGCAAAAATGGCAAAGTATTAGTACATTGTTTGTTGGTTAGAACTTCCCCTACCAAGGTACTCAAAGTTCTCAGTAAAATCGGTAAAAGTATGGTAAACATCTGGGAAAAATACAAATGTTCCATTGGGTCAATGAAGTCTCTAGGTACACATATACGAGGTTTCCTTAAATTGGGGTACATACACCTTATCATCCATTTGAATAGGGTTTTCCATTGTAAACCATCCAGCTATTGGGGTATCCCCATTTGTGGAAACCCCCAATATCATATATCTGGCTTACTTACAATTCACTCAACATATGTAGCTTCTTTATCATACTAGCTGCGGGATGACATATCCACCAGCATCCAGACATATCCACTCAGCTGCAAGGGGAGGCCCCCAAACGATAGTTTGATTAACGCACATAACTTTGGTTAACTTGGAATTGTGCGTGATAAAACTATAGCTAGTGCGGTTTATAATGTTTATAAACCAACTATAGCTACTGGTTTACTGGTGTTTCATTGAGTTTCATGGGCTTTATAAAGCAACTTATAACTTGGGTTTCAAACTTCACCTACCCTCTGGTTATGACTAACATAGCCATGGTATAGATAGCCCATTTATAGATGGTTTACCTATTAAAAATGGTGATTTTCCATGGCTATGTTAAATAACCAGAGGGTAGTTCACCTTAGGTCTTCTGAAGACTTCACCTTGCGTTGGCCCTATCGCACCTCCACATATCTGTCTTCCATCCCTTTGAGGTGCAAGTCATCCCGAGCCGCACGAGCTGCCTAACCACGCGGGGACCCGGGTCAGTGTCTGTCCGGTAATGGTAATAATATGGTATTAATGGGGATATTAATATGGTAATATAGTTGTAGAAAGTGACGTCCCTGTCCGGTGACTCGACTCATCCGATAGAAATCATCCAATTCTACATCAAGATTTCGTTTTTTTGAAGCTTTTCAGCATCCATCCGGTAGTTCTAAACCAACTTGGCGAAGTCTGGGTTCCCTTGGGGCTAGCCAACAATTCGCCTACCAAACCAGGAAGGGAAGGAAAAGGCGGACGACACCAGTTGTATCTATTTCAGTATCCGATATCCCCCAGAAGTATCAGAAGTCTCCCGGTTGCCCAGAAATGCATCAATCTTTGATATTGAATCATTAAAACATGGTTTCCCATTTAGAATTACCTTTTTGAGGTATCCCCTCTCTTGAGACAAACCATGACACCCTTTTGCTTGCTGTCGCCCATGTTTTTTTCATCGTTTCCAGCAGTACCCCAACAACAAGAACGAGTTTGCAGCATATCATTTTCCATTGCGGTCACCTATCATCCAAAATCATTGTGAAGAGTGATTAAAGATGGTGATCAGTAGGGCATTAACCAACATTGTTTTGTGTTTTCTCACCTTTGAAAAATTAAGAATAGAACCACTAACCACGGATGATTTTATCTGATTCGTATCATCTTGGGAATCTTGCAATTTACCAAAAAAAACGAGACTTGTATGATCTTCAATCAAGCAACGCACAAACCAAGGTCCAACCCCCGGTGATCCCTAGCCCCTTGACACCTACCAGTAACAACCTCCGAATGTATAGATAGATAAATTGTAAATCAGGAAAATCATCTGGTGCCGCATCATCTATAACATCCAAAAAACCTGTGGAAACCTACCTTTTTTGGGACCCCAATGGCCTCTGTTTAGTCACCTCGTGAGCCCTTCCCCTCCATTCTGACTCTGTTTTTTTTCCAGCTTCCCTTCCACATTCACAGAACATATTTCAAAGCCATGGAAATGTGGATATGGCTCGAGTCCCCTATATATACTCCCATATTTTTTGTCCCTGAAGTCCCTGAAGAATCCCATATCATACCTTGAGCTGTGCCATGGTCAGAATGAACATGGTAATTGTATGGGCTATGGTCATCCAACCATCATGAATAGCATTCCAAACATCATTGGTCTATTAACTCTTATGAATGAATAACCAATCCCAATTACTGTGTTAATCATGGTTATTCAATTTCAACTGTTGATTCCAGTTGATTATATATCCCATTATCTCCCCTTGAATATCCCATGATGAAAATATTCACTATGTTAATGGCTTATATATATATATATGCACATCATACATGATATATGCCACCGTAAACCAATGATTTTTTTACGTAATCATATATAATACATGCACACACAAATAAATATATATATATATATATATTTGTATTTATATATATATACATAATTAAATATATAAATATACTAGATATTCTATAATTATATCTATCTATATATATATATACATCCCCATTCCTTTAGTGGTGAGCTCCAACAGTTTCACCATGCCTGGCCCCGCCAGGCCTCTTCGGTGCCGAACATGACCCGTGCGAAGCCCGAGGGACGTCCGTCCCGATTCAACTGGCGATCGTTGGAAGGTCTCCAATCCATGCGGGATCCCCCAGTAGCTTGATGGTTTATAATGATATATAATGATATATATATATATATATATATTGGGATTGGGTTTATATAATGGTTTCTATATCTTTAGATGGTTTATATAATGGTTTATATATACTGGTTGGTGGTATACCTACCCCTCTGAAAAATATGAGTTCGTCAGTTGGGATGATGACATTAATCCCAATATATGGAAAGTCATAAAATTCATGTTCCAAACCACCGACCAGATTGGCATATCTTGGGATTGGATTTTTTGGGAAAAATACAGGAAGGCCCCCTATTTGATGGTCAAAACCATCGTCTCCTCTGTTCCCAGTAAGCCGATCCAATGAATTTGTCCGGAAAATCCGCAACAAATGGATGATGTTTAGGGGTACCCCTCCATCGGAAACCAACATGTTTTTATGGAAACTAACTAACATAAGTATAAGAAAAAAAGAACAACACTATTCTAATAGTTACAACACTATCTATAAACAATCCGTTTTCCATAGCTATGTTAGTTTACTGGACTGTTTTTTGTGTAGTTACATATGATATACTGATGCAAATACATTTTGCATCTATATGTATATAAATAAATACAGTATATATGATAGAATGTGTATGTGTGTATGTGTGTATGTGTGTATGTGTGTATGTGTGTATGTGTGTATGTGTGTATGTGTGTATGTATGTATGTATGTATGTATGCATGCATGTATGTATGTATGTATGTATCTATGTATCTATGTATCTATGTATCTATGTATCTATGTATCTATGTATCTATGTATCTATGTATCTATGTATCTATGTATTTATGTATCTATGTATCTATGTATCTATGTATCTATGTATCTATGTCTCTATGTCTCTATGTCTCTATGTCTCTATGTATCTATGTATCTATGTATCTATGTATCTATGTATCTATGTATGTACATGTATGTACATGTAGTTTTCCAGTATGCACATTGATGCCAGTATGCACATGTATCAATATGCACATGGTATGCACATGGTTGCACATGTATGACATGTATGCACATGTATGCATGTATTTTGAATGATGATGAATTTGTATGTATGCAGCATTTGAGTATGTTTTACAATTATATTACATAGATTTACATAGCATATCATACACATTCTTATTTTAATTCTGTTAATTGAATTTCACGAGGTCTTGGGGTTTTGGGATTTTTAGGGTATATTGGGTTTCAAAGTCAAAGTGCATCATTTCGAGCAACCTGCGCGCAGAAGGGTCGTCAGGAAAAGCGTTGAATGTTGTGATTTTTGTTGAATCAGTGGTCCACAGGTCCAACTGGCGTTCTAGAGAAACTGAAACAGTCGGAAACAGTCGGAAACAGTCGGGAGCGGCCCGGCGTGATCATGCCAAAATTGTCAATCCGCCATTTTTTTGCAAAAAAAAACTTCTGCGCAATCCCTTTTTTTTTTGAAAGTGCAACGGGAAACAGTTGGAAACAGTTGGGGCTCGTACCTTTGACTCGGCAAAAAAAGAGCTATTTAAAACCATTTAAGGTTCATTCTCTTTATAAACTGGTTTTAAATAGCTCTCTTTTTGCCGAGTCAAAGGTACGAGCCCCAACTGTTTCCAACTGTTTCCCGTTGCACTTTCAAAAAAAAATGGGATTGCGCGGAAAGTTTTTTTTTGGCAAAAAAATGGCGGACTGACAATTTTGGCATGATCACGCCGGGCCGCTCCCGACTGTTTCCGACTGTTTCCGACTGTTTCCCACTGTTTCCGACTGTTTCCGACTGTTTCCGACTGTTTCAGTTTCTCTAGAACGCCAGTTGGACCTGTGGACCACTGATTCAACAAAAATCACAACATTCAACGCTTTTCCTGACGACCCTTCTGCGCGCAGGTTGCTCGAAATGATGCACTTTGACTTTGAAACCCAATATACCCTAAAAATCCCAAAACCCCAAGACCTCGTGAAATTCAATATATTTATCATATGTTTATAGCAGTGGGTGTGTCCCATGCGGATAAACCTGGCCCCAGATCCAGGCTACACTTCCCCTTGGCTGCTCGTTCACTACTTGTGAGCTACAACACGATGGATGTCCCATCCAAACACTTCCAAGGTACTTAAATCATGCACCCAAATACCCCAAATATCCCCCCAAAAAAACCCTTGATAGGCCATACCTGGATTCAAAGGGTCTAATACTTGAGGGTTTCCATCCCCTTTTCAACTCCTGTTTTTTTGTTGGAGAATATCCCAGGTTTTCTCCCCAGTCAGGATGAGATTGTTCAAGGCAACCAATCTGGATCTCCTTCAACCACCACATGTCTCTGCCTGCTAGTGCCAGCATAGCGCCTTTTTTTTCCCCCACACTGTTTGCAGCAATGAATCACTCCAGCCAGGATGAGATTATCAATGGGAATTCCAGGATCCTAAAATGGAGGTACTGTACCATATAAGGCCATATTTTGTGGGGATATTCCCTTACATAGGCCTTACATAGGCCTTATATATGGTAGGTACCTCCATTTTAGGATCCTGAAATTCCCATTGAGATTATTCAAACATAAACAATCTACCAACTAGCTAAGCCTGCCAAAAAGCCTGCTATAGATGAACTTGATCTTGATTTTTTCGACTTAAGGGATCATAGAAGTGAAACGAATCATGGCCGACCAACATCCCGATGCCAAGGATCGATGACTGTCTTTTCGATCGTTTTAAGGGCCATTTGGGCCGTTTGTCAAAGTCAAAAATTGGATTCAAAAAGAACCAGTCTTGACAAGAATGCCTATGGCTATACCCTCCAAATGATTATGAATTATCATTTATCATAGTTAACAATTGAGTATGAGTAATTAGCTGATATTAGTAATTAGCAATCAAGTATCATATTAATCAACTATCATAGTTAACAATTATCATATTGATTATAATTGATATTATGGATTAACACTTATCATATCAATCAATGATTATGGATTATCATAGTTAACAATTGTAATCCATAGTCATAATGTAACAACAATTAACAATTATCATAATCAAAAATTGGATTTATAGAACCAGACTTTATGGATTATCATAGTTTACTATTGATAATGGCTTTGCCCTCCAATGTAACACCGAAGAGCTGAGGAACCGCACCACCAAATGGACCGGATTCTCATCCTGGGCCCCCCGGGGTCATGACGGAGGAGACGGAGGACCTATTGACAGCCTACGCTTCTCCCGGATATTTATAGTAGAACAGCCCCAAACCAGGGATCTATCACGAATATATCCCATTATTGTAGATATTTATTTATAACATATAGTAATATATATAGTAGAACAGCCCAAAAGATAGAGTAATATATGGGTAATCTACGAGTTTAGCAGGATGCCACTTGTCAATTTCTTTTTGGGTGGTGATTATATACCGGTCTATACCCCAAATAGGGGACCATAAGGGACCCCCGATATGGAAAAGATCCAATGCTAAACCAGGATTTCTCCGGTCTTCGTGGCCCCAGCCATCGAAGGTGCGCCAAGTGACTTGAAGCTTCCAAGAATGATGGCCCAAGAAGTTCCGGATATCCTTAGTACAGGGCTGAAGGATGAGCTCGTTGGCTTAAATTATCCAAAAAAGAGCCATACAATCTTCGTCCGAGTTGGAAATTCTCGACTCAACCACCCTGAATGAACTCCACCTGCAGGGGTCTGAAGAGGATTTGCGGCTGGAAATGACCATTTTGGCCCCCCTTTCCAATCGTTGCTTAAGGCATAGTTATAAAGATGGTGACATCTCTACCACCGCCCACGTGCCTCCACCGTCGCCTTGTAAGGCAAGCCCCGAAGCTGGATGGCCAGGTGGCCTTGATTCTCCTGGTGCTGACATTGGGACGTTGGATCAATCCTTTTGGGTACCACATGGTACCATCCAAATTATCCAAGTTCACCTGGGATCTTGTTCTACTTTCCAAAAAAAACTAAAAATAAAAGTTCTTGCGCCTGAGGATTTTGGGAATTTTGGGAATGCCGCTGCCAGTATGAGTGCCGAATACACTCCGTCGTGGTGTGTTGGATAAGGCCTGAGGCCAAAACACTTTGAGGAAGTCGTCAGAAGGAGTGCGGCGAACCCATCAATGTTGCCCAAAAAAAGGGATCGTATGGTACTCATCACTAGATGGTCAAGTGTGATGGATGAACAAATATGAAAAAAATGGGTTTTACATGGTTTTGGATGATTTTACCAAGCTTAATCACATCCTCTATCATCCTCCATATAATTTTCTCTGGTAAACATCACCTAATTTGTTCCGTGAAATCTCCGTGAAAGCCTGGTTTTAACATAAGGATGTTTCTGGTACCATCTGGTTATTTAACAAAACCATGGAAAATCCCCATTTTTAATAGGTAAACCATCTATAAATGGGCCATCTATACCATGGCTATGAGTCATAGCCAGAGGGTAGTTAGAAACCAGAGATTCGTTGCAACGAATCTCTGGATTGGCCATTTAAGGAGGTTGCGACATGTTGCGACTCCTCATCGAAGACCACCGCCTCCTCCCGAGCTGCCTCACGGGTGTGAGAGGAGTACTCCCCAAATAACTATCATGTACTATATATGTAATATGTATAGTGTATATATATATATATATATACAAATATATATATATATATATATATTTATATATATATTTATATATATATATATATTTATGTTGTGATTTGTACATTCCAAGCCCAGGTACATGAGCAGTGCCCAGTTCCATCTTGCGTGAATCACCAGGAGTGTTTGGGCTCAGGCGAGCTAGGTGAGGGTGGGAAGGGTTCCTGCTACTTGAAGCCATTTGGATACTGGTGGCAGGGTCCACTTTTGCAACAGGACCAGGGTGTCCGACTTTCAACTGCCTTTGAGATAGGTGCTGGAACCTTGAACACCTTCAGTGTTCTTAGCTTGGGACTTCGTGCATCCGTGCTGGCATTGAGCAAAACAACAGGAGTGCGTGTTTGTGGAGACTTGCTTTCAGGGTGATTTACAACAGTGGGTACATCCAACTGGTATTCATTCAATTGATTCTTTGTCTTCATCAACCATCACTGAAGTGGCTGCCATTTACATTGGTAGCGGAGCCCCCGAAAGGGGGTATCCGGGAAAGAAATGTCAACAGCTTCTGACTCTGGGAACTCAAGCGTGAGCAACCAATTGTCTTCGCTGGTACCGACTTTTGATCCTGCCACTGATGATCTCTTGATATATCAACAGAAAGTTGAGCTGGTGCTGGCCGCATGGCCTAAAACAAAGCTTCCCGAGCTGATCACCCGCCTCATCCTGGGATGTAAGGGCACGGCATTCCAGAAGTTGCAGATTCACCAGACCGAGCTCCTCAAGGGGGACGAAGAATGTGTGCGGAAACTGGTGGAATATCTGGGTGGTCAA
This sequence comes from Cladocopium goreaui, assembly GCA_947184155.2. Lineage (NCBI taxonomy): Eukaryota > Dinophyceae > Suessiales > Symbiodiniaceae > Cladocopium > Cladocopium goreaui. The sequence continues at coordinate 96,118 of CAMXCT020001521.1, forward strand.
TGGGGAAAAATCCCTTTGGAACGACAGTACGAGGATGCAGAGCAGGCCTTGTTCCATACAACGCAGAAACCTGATGAAGCCAATGACTCATACTTGGCCAGGGCCGATGTGATGTGGAGCCGCCTCCTTGCCAGAAAGATGTCATTGTCCGACATCCAGGCCTATGTGGTGTTAAGGGGATCCTTGTTGACAGCTGAGGAAAAGAAAAGAGTGATCATGGACAGTGAGGTGGCCGGTCAACTCACTATGAAAAATGTGCATGAGGCCATTCGGGTCTTGGGTGCCAGTTTCTTCAATGAAATGACAGGTAAAAAGGCCGCCAGAACGAAGATCTATGATGGGACAACTCTCCTGACAGATACTAGCAATGACTATGCAGCAGTTGCCGAGACAGACATGAGTTCAGCAACCATGGATGAGACCACGGAAGCAGATTTCCTGGAAGCCCTTGTCCAGGAAGGGGATCACGATGCCTTGCTCATTGCCGACTTTGAGGCCGCTGCTCAGGAGACAGTTCAGGAAGACAGTGAATTGGCCACTGCATTCTCAGCTTATCAGCAGGCGAGACACCGCCTTGGAGAAAAGTTTCGCAACCGTGGGTTCTTTCCAGCCAAGCCATTTTCTGGAAAGGGCAAGGGATATGGTGGAAAGCCTTCAGGGAAAGGCAAATTCCATGACAATCGCCCCCGGAAGACTCTGCAGGATCGTATCATGTCTTCTACATGCCGCCTCTGTGGCGTCCGAGGACACTGGAAAGCTGAATGTCCACTTAGGAACCAAGGAAGTGCCAACTCAACGGAGGCCCATGCTGCAGCACCGACCTCAACGGTGATTACCACCGACAGTGGTGATAGCCTGCCTCTTGAGTTCCTTGTCCTGCCTGAGACGTCCATAGATGAGCCCAAGCTGAATTTATCCTTGCGTTTTGCATGTGATTCCAGTCATGGCCATGTCAAGTATAGTTATAGGGGACGTATTCTGGGAGAATCACGAAACAACTATGCTGTGAGTTTTGGGTCACGAAGGGTCACAGCCAGGGATCGTTTGCGCAGCCATCTTCTTAGGAGTGAGGGATGCCAGCCGATGCCACACGATGTCCAACTGAGAGATGCCGCATGTACCAGTTCTGTAGATGCCATGCCCGTCAAGCCAGGGATTACCAAGGTCAGTTCATGCACTGTAATTTCAGATGGGGGATCCTCTAAGAAGTTGAACAGTCCTACAGAACCAAACACGATACCAATTAATCCAGTTTGTTTTGCCACTCATGATGCCTGTGGGGTGCTCGACCTTGGAGCGTCCAAGACCGTCATAGGGTCTGAACACGTGAAGTGCCTAATTCAGAGCTTGAGTGAGGAAGTTCGTGCCCGGTTGACACGATGTCCATGTCAAGTGACCTTCAAATTTGGCAACCAAGGTACATTGACCAGCAGTCAAGCCATCGTAGTACCCATAGGCAGTTTAAAACTCAAGATAGCAATCGTCCAAGGGGGAACGCCTTTCCTCATCAGCAACACCTTCATGCGGGCCATTAGGGCCAAAATCGATTGCTCGACTCATCGCCTGACCAGTCCTGTGCTGAGGCATGCAATTCCGTTGGAACTGTCAGAAAGGGGTCTGTTTTTACTCAACCTCAATGACGTTGTTGAAGCAGCCATGACACAGCACGTGCCCGAAGTTTCCGACACGAAGTCTGTCGAAACCACTTTCCTTGCAGCTCGCACTGAGACTTTCCTTCCGGCAGAAACACCTGAAAGCACCGGGCAGAGGGACATAATCATGATGGGTCCAGAGAAAATCAGAACAATTCAAGATTCCAGTCATGAGGCACAGGTTCACAGGTCTTCAGAGTCACCGTTTGCAGCTGATCGAGAAACATCCGTTCAAGCCCAAGAGAATCCGGTTCAAGTGCCCAGCAACGAGACTGATCGACCGACACAGGCTTGCCATGTCTCTCATCAACCGGTTGAAGGCCCTGCAGACCGAAGTGGAGATGCCGCTCCCCGACTTGAGTCATTTGACGTTGACGGAACTGAAGACGGAAGTAGTGTCATTCGGACAGAAACATCAAGGGGACACCTTCGAGAAGGCATGGGAGGACCAGGGTTGGATCAGCTTCATGGTGACCAAGTACGGGAACAGCAAAGTTCTCAGTCACCGCCGCCTGATCCGATTTGTGGAACTGATGGTCGCGAAGCACGAACGCACCAACACACAGGTGCCACTGCTGCCTCCTCCGGATTCCCTCGCCGGGGGATATGCCATGATCGAAGAGATTTCTGGACGCAGATCCACCCGAGCAAAGGCCAAGGCCATGCCGGTTCCATCTGGAGCCACAGCCGCAGAGCCCTTGGACTACGACGAGGACTTGGCCTTCGAGATGTTCAACCAGGGGACTACGGCGACAACGCCCCTTCATCAGGATCCGGAGTTCACTGCCCTCCAGGATCGGATTCTGAACATGGAAAATGCCTTGGGCCGTGTGATCCAACACTTGGAGAACCAGGTGGAGAAGAACATCCCGCAGGATTGAGTGAACCTGAGAGCGAGACCATAGCAGAGTCATGCCTGGCCATGCATCAAGATGTTCAGGATCTGCATCATCTTATTCGTAAGATAACTCAAGAATTCCAAGAAGTCCAGCAAGAGGTCAGACCCATGGGCAAACCCTTCCTGTTAGGTGAGATCTTTTGCAGCAGTGAATCTCCTTTGACACAGCAGATCCAGAACATGGGACAACAGGCATTTCGATTCGGCCTGGCTCAGGGTGATTTATCCACCGTCAATGGTCGCCGGAAACTGTTTCAGTCCATTGCCTGCCACCGACCAATCCATTTGTGGTACAGCCCAGTCTGCGGACCATGGTCCTCTTGGTCAGCGTTGAACGCAAGTAGATCAGCTGAAACCCAATGGGAATACCAACAGAAACGAAGTGAGTTGCGATATCAAATTGCCTTAGGAATTGTTCTCTACCGATATCAGGTGTCCAGGGGACTTCATTTCAGTTGGGAACAGCCTCAAAAATCATGGATGTTGCTCCACCAGGGAATCAATGAAATCCACCAACATACCCAAGTTAGCCAATTCGATATGTGCGAAGCTGGAGACTTAAGGGATCCCATGAGCAAACTTCACATGAAGAAGGGAATGCAGGTTGTCACAACACATGAACCAATATACCGTGCACTTCATGGGTTGACTTGTCGTAAAAATCATCCCCACCAACAGCTTGAGGGTTCCACGCATGTCCATGGCCATTCCATCCTCAGGACGAAATTTTCAGAGATATATCCCCGAAAGTTTGTCAGGTTGGTAGCCAAGACCATGTGCAATAATACACATCGATGGCCTTTCAACTGGAAGGTGGGATGTGGACTGAACCGACAGGATCACAGTGACGGGACACCTGTCCTTGCAGCCGGACATCGCCGAACGGTCCTGAAGCCCCAGAAGTCTCAAGGCCGGAACAACTTTGCTCGTTCCCAGCTGTCAGCACCGGAAGAGACAGATGAGACAGGAGTCAAACGCCGTAGACTAGATGGTAAACAGGGTCCAGTGCCAAACATGAAGGAATGCCAAGCAATGTTTCAAGATATCCAGAAGATACTCCCCAGGGTTGGTAAGCTTGAGATCCAAAGTACCCCCATCATTCAACAACTCCAATCAATCTTTCCTGACCGTCAAGTGATTACTGCAGTAGCTTGCCGAGGGACTGACCGAACATTACCACCTCCAGAGAACCTTCATCATACCATGGCCCCCTATCGTAAAACTATCATGATACTCCGACCCTCTGGAGATATCAGGTATGAAAGAGAATGGGAAAAGTGGGCTGATCTTTCCAACCGACAACTGATCAGACCAGCACATCCATGCCGCATAAACATAACTGTGTTTGCCAAAGAGTTTGAAGCCACCGTGACTCCAAGTCAATCCAGCCTGTCTCCAATGCCGACCGCCGACACTAGAACTGAAAACCCTGAAGTTTTGATGCCAGAGAATCCTCCGTACGAACCAATGAGCATGCAGCCGACACCTCCAATGCCAGCGGAGGGCGAAGACCTTCCATCGCAGGACACCACGAGTCCGGTCTCTGAAAAGAAGATCCATGCACATCAAAGTGAGATTTGCAGAAATGAACAGAGTAGCTATTTCCAAGCACTCCCACGATGGGAACAAAATCAGCTGTTGACCATCCATAAGAATCTCGGCCACCCATCGAATGAGCGATTGGCCCGTGCTTTGCAAGCCAATGGTCAGAGACCGGAAATGGTGAAGGCCGCTTTTGAGCTCAAGTGTTCAATATGTGCCGCTAGCTCTGCACCCAAGCATCCGAGACCTGGTCGTTTGAAACCCCTTCTTGATTTCAACCACCGAATATATCTTGATGGGATCAAATGGACAAACAAACAGGGTCAGAGTTTTCATGCATACCATGTGGTTGATGCGGGAACACATTTCCATGTCGCTTTTGCTGCACCATCACACACGACCAAGGATGTAATCGCTTTGTTGAATCAACACTGGCTGAACTGGGCCGGCGCTCCACAGGAGATGAAAGTAGATTCAGGGAGTGAACTTAACAGTGAAGAATTCCAACAATTCCTTCAGCGATTCTCCATAAGATGCACCACCATAGCACCCGAAGCACATTGGCAAAATGGAACCATCGAACGTCATGGCAGCTTCCTACAACATATGATGACCAAAGTAGATATGGAGGTCCCCATCAATAACTACCAACAACTCCAAATGATGTTGAATCAATGCTGTCAAGCCAAAAATAGTATGATGATCCGACATGGGTACAGTCCAGAAGTGATGGTTTTCGGTAAACAAAGCAGACTTCCAGGTTCGGTGCTCAGTGATGAATCACTACCAGCCCACACTGTCGCGACTCAAGAAAATCAAGAGTGGACAGCCGAAGAGTTCAGAAACCAGCTGAAAGCCCGTGAAGTAGCCCGTCGGTCATTCCATACTGCTGACAACAGTGATTCCTTGCGAAGGGCAATGCTGCGAAGGTCCTGTCCATCAAGGGGTCAATATCAAAAGGGACAATGGGTAATGATATGGAGAACAACTGGTCCCCAAAAGCAAAGTTGGATTGGTCCCCATAGAGTTATCATACAGGATGAGACCCATACGATATGGACAACACAAGCAGGAAAGCTCTACCGCAGTGCTCCAGAGAATGTGCGCCTATCCCTTCCGGAAGAAGGTGAACCAGGCGGCCCTGATTTGCCGGAAGATCTAACTCAGATCCAGCAACAACTCAACAGAATTTACCAACACCCTGATGCCATGCAGTCAATTCCAGAACATGATACACTAGAACCCGTGAACCCCAATCAACCACTTCCATTATCACCAGAAATCAGACCAACGGAAGTACCAGAGCATGACAGACGAGATAGCAGTGCCAGTGAATCCATTCCTCAACCTGATCAAGAACCTGACACTCAGAGCCGACAGGAAACCCAAAGTCCAGATGCAGCCTCCATAGATATTCCGACAGATCAAGCCGAGGGGTTCATCACATGTGCTGATGAAGAATGCGCCTTAGTCAGCACGACAGTGGATCATCTTGCCTGGCGATGTGAGTTCGAATTGACAGTCCCTGAAGATGTCATAAACCAACCACCATCCCCTGAAGAGACATGGATACTACTAGCGACCAGTGCGAAGAAACAAAGGACAGAAGTCCGTCTGTCCGAGCTCACAACCAGCGAGCGAGAGGAATTCGCAGCAGCCAAACAGGCAGAGGTAAACAACTGGATCAAGACAGAGACACTGTCTGTACTGTTGCGAGATCAGATCCCAGCTGATCAGGTTTTGAGATGCAGATGGATCCTGACATGGAAGCCTCTTGATGTAGCCGATGGTGGAGTAGATAGCCAAAGCACCAAACAATACAAGGCTAAGGCCCGAATAGTTGTGCTAGGTTATTTAGACCCCCACTTGGAGGAGATTCCCCGTGATAGCCCTACTTTAGGTAGATCATCCCGCATGGTAATCCTCCAGACAATAGCATCACATGGATGGCAGTTGCAGTCTTTTGACATTAAGGCAGCATTTCTCCAAGGCCAACCCCAAAAAGACAGACTAATCCTCATTGATCCAGTCAATGAATTGCGCACCGCAATGAACATGAAGCCATCAGAAATTGCAAGACTTCACAAAGGAGCCTATGGTCTTATAGATGCACCATATTTGTGGTATTGTGCATTGGTTCAAGAACTGACCAGGCTAGGCATGGAGTCATGTCCTTTTGATCCTTGCGTGTTTGTGCTTCGTGAAGACTCAGTGGTACCTGACGGCGACCAACCAAGGCCGCGCAATTTGGCACCAGCCACTGGATCCATTGCAGGAATTCTGGGAATCCACGTTGATGATGGCATATGTGGTGGAAATGAAAAATTTCAAAATGTCATTAGACTCTTGGAACGGAAGTATCCTTTTGGAGCAAAGAAAATGACCTCATTTACTTTCACAGGTATCGAAGTCAACCAAGATCCCAGTTATAACATCACACTCAGTCAATCCAATTACATTCGCAAAATTAATCCCATTCCCATTGAAGTTAACCGCAAATCACAGCCTGAACTACCAGTCAACGAAAATGAGAGGGGACTTCTAAGAGGGTTAGTGGGGTCATTGCAATATGCTTCTACGAATACCAGACCAGATCTTTCCAATCGATTATCCAATCTTCAATCCCAAATTAACAGTGCGAAAATCGAAACTATCAATGAAGCCAATCGCCTTCTTCATGAAGCAAAACGATATCATGACACGACCATCACAATCAAATCCATACCCCACGAAGATCTTCGGTTCATGGTGTTTTCCGATGCCTCATTTGCGTCCAGTGCAAAACCCTATTCTTATGCCGGTTGCATGATTGTAGGTACGCACCAAAATATAGCCAAAAATGTTGAGTGCCCAATTAGTCCACTAATATGGGGAAGTAAAAAGATCCAAAAGGTGGTCACCAGCACCCTCTCCGCAGAGACAATTTCCATGGCATCAGCCCTGGACCAGCTCAGTTGGTTGCGCCTGTACTGGAAATGGCTCCATAACCCCTTAACTCAATGGCATCGCCCTGAAGAAGCATTAATGAAAGTTGAGCCAGCCATATCTGTTGTCACCATGCCATCAGCGACCGACATCGCAGTGACCGACTGCAAGAGCCTTCATGATCTCATAACACGTACTGCGCCTCCGCAGTGTTCCGAGTTCAGGGTTCAGCTCGTGGCAAGGGCAATCAAAGAGACCTTAAGAGAAGGTGTCAACTTGAGGTGGGTTCACACAGGTGCCCAATTAGCCGATGCTTTAACCAAAGCTATGGAAGCCAGATTTCTAAGGGAGACGTTGAAACATGGATCATATCGACTATGTGACGAACAATCAACATTGAAAGAACGTGCAAAGACTCGTGATCGCATCAAATGGTTGAAGCAACAATCATCAGAAGATCCCAACACTGATGGACACAGTGAACATATCCACTCTCACAACTCCTTCACTTGAAACAGACACGGCAATGGAAAATTTTCACTTTTAACTTCAAAAAAAAAAGAAATTTTGGGAATGTGATTTGTACATTCCAAGCCCAGGTACATGAGCAGTGCCCAGTTCCATCTTGCGTGAATCACCAGGAGTGTTTGGGCTCAGGCGAGCTAGGTGAGGGTGGGAAGGGTTCCTGCTACTTGAAGCCATTTGGATACTGGTGGCAGGGTCCACTTTTGCAACAGGACCAGGGTGTCCGACTTTCAACTGCCTTTGAGATAGGTGCTGGAACCTTGAACACCTTCAGTGTTCTTAGCTTGGGACTTCGTGCATCCGTGCTGGCATTGAGCAAAACAACAGGAGTGCGTGTTTGTGGAGACTTGCTTTCAGGGTGATTTACAACAGTGGGTACATCCAACTGGTATTCATTCAATTGATTCTTTGTCTTCATCAACCATCACTGAAGTGGCTGCCATTTACAATATATATATATATACAAATATATATATATATATATTTATACATATATATATATATACATAAATATATATATATACATATATATATAGTGTATATATATATATAGTGTATATATATAGTGTATATATATAAAATATATAGTGTATATATATATAGTGTATATATATATATATATTTATATAGTGTATTATATATATATATATATGCTATATTATATTTTTAGATGGTACCCCCAATTAAACAATATTAAACGGCTGGGGTCGTTTGGGGTTAACTAATGCAGGGATGACATTACTATATTCTTCAATATAGCTATGGATCAAAAGGCTAAAACACCCAGATGGTACCCCAAGGATCCTAGCTGTGGCCATCGACTGTGGACCCACTTGTAAAACCAACGCGTTCAATGAGAGCACGTCGCAGCAAGTCAACAAATTGGGCTGATATATGGTGTCCTATTCACTGATCTCGTTTTATTTTAGGGTCTAGATCCGTGGGGTTTACATCAGCTACCTTTTTCAGCCAAAGTAAGATGTCTCAAAGCAGCCTCAATTGAGACATTTTGAACACTGTCCAAGGTCAACAATGCCATATCGTGCTTCCAAAAATTGTTCAGAATTGCTCGACATGACCCAAACTTGCCCGACAAAGATGCTCAAAATTGCTCGAAATGACCCAAGCTGGCCCGAAAAAAATGCGCAAAACTGCTCAAAAATTGCTCAAAATTGCTCGAAATGTCTCAAAGTGTCTCAAAATGTCTCACAATGGGCCACAAGTGTCTAAAGGGGTGATGTTCTTGCATATACAGAGGCGAAAGCTGTCATTACTTGGCATTGCTGTTGCCGGTGTCTATTGTTGCATGGGCTTAAGGTCGGTGTCAATTGAGCCGAGGTCATGCCTGCTGCTACGTTCAGAGCCCTCAATCTTCAGTTTCAACTGACAGGGATCACTTGTCATTGGATTGGTTGCCATTGTTCAAATCAACGGCTTATCCCGAAAAAATAGCATTGCTTTGATAGGAAAAAAACGTTCATGCCCGCAGTTTCTTTTGCTTCATTACTGACTCTTGGTGATACCACAGTGAGACATGAACTTCTAGGATTTTTTTTTTAGATTTGAAAGGTAGCGGATCTAAACCTAACGGATCCACACTCCAAATTGCGAACAGTGACCTATGGTGGTACCTCCAGTTATCATTCATTTTGGGTTGGGATTTTGAAGATTTGCCATGAAAAACCCAACCATCCAGTAGAATCCTGATTGGATTGGAAAGCCTCATATGCAAAAGTCACATCAGCATGACCATGGTAGATGTTGGACCATGGATGTTCATCTGGTGAGGATTGCTCCATGAGAAACCCATGATCGAAAGATCACCTGACAGCTTGTAATAGAGCGATGGTCAACTCCTCAGCCATTCAACCACTATTTCACCAATCTTTGCCAGGAACCCACCCAGCATGTTTGATGAAAATAAACCAAAATTTCTTACCCCATGAACCATCCATTGGTCAATCATGAGCCACCAAATTTCAGATTTGGGTTGATCCCGTATTCATCATGGGACCCAACACATGCCCTCTGGTAATTTAACATAGCTATGGAAAATCACCATTTTTAATGGGAAAATCCACTATAAATGGCCATTTTCAATAGCTTTTTGTATGTTTACCAGAGGGTATATAAAATATTATAAAATGTCCCCTGAAAACACGTACCCTCTGGCACAAAAAAACGTGGTACCGGCAAATCCACCATGTTGTGGTACGATGTTTTTCCAAGTCAAACCTCCATTTACCGAGGTCATAGGGGTGATTTCTCATGTCTACATTTCATCTGGATATGCGTCATGAAAATATAGCATGTAGCATCATGATTTTCATATTGTATTCCATATTCTTCATGAGCATATTGTGGAATATTCATATATCATATAAATTATATTCATATAATAATGAATATAATGATATTCATATTAGATTCAATAATCCGTATGATAATTATGATCTTGTTCTGTCCCTCTGGAATCAAGTACCTCCTTAGGAAGTACTTGCGCTATGATTTCGGGGGCGAAGTACCTTCTCAGACAGTGTTTCAATCCACATTAATCATTAAATTCATCATCCTTCATCCATGTCATCCATGTTTTCCATATCTATATATGTTTCATATATATATATATATATATACATACGTATATTCATCCATATGCCTAGTATGCCATATACAGTATTCCATTTACAAATCATCCATATATAATCCTCATACTCACCCACATATGATATAATTCCCATATGAAATGGAATTATCCATGGAATTATCCAATATATCAATATATTGGAGATGTAAAAATCTGAATAGTATTATTAGTATTTATAAATAATATAGTATAATTATATATAGATGATATAGATATTTATTTCCATAACTATTCCATATGTCTGCATAAATTATAGTATTTCACTCACCTGAATCGTTCGGCCAAAAAATGGCGATGATTCCGCCTAACATTAAAACCATGAGCAACCAGGCTTCGGGAGGACAGGGTTCGGTTGTTATAATTTACCCAGCTATGTTTTTAAAGGGGTAAATCATGTTTATGCATGTTTATAGTGTCCAAATGTTAGAACTTCTAGTGATTCCATGTTTTTTTTCATATCCAGTGAAAAACATCTCCTATTCCGAACGTCGGCCTTGCGGCGCTTGGACAGCGTTTCAGCTTCGGGCGCCTTTCAGCACAACGGGCGGAGATGGCGGGTGATGGACGGTTCTGGGAACGTAGGGAAAAGATCTAAACATGTGGATCTTTGAGAGGGAAACGGTTGAGAAGAAAATTGGGAAAATGATGAGAAATCACTATGATATACTATAAATATACAGTATGTTTTTTGATTTGTATATGGAGGTTCCGTTTTGTCATGGTCCAAATCATCCAGTCGTCATACCAAGACGACTAGTATAGGTTAACCCATGGTGACGACTGGGGGATCCCCCATTGTAGTAAACCACCATATGGGAATGGACAAAAAAAAATGAAGAAACAAAATTCATTGGATTGAATGGAATATCTATCAATTCAATGGAGCTGTTCTGGTTGGTGGTTGACCTACCATCTGGAGGGTTACCATGGATGGTTAATGATGGTTAATGGTTAATGATGGTTAGTGGGTAAATCATCTATATATCTGGTTGGTGGTTTCAACCAACCCCTCTGAAAAATGATGGAGTGAAAGTCAGTTGGGATGACGTTCCCAATATATGGAAAAATAAAAAAATGTTCTTAAACCACCAACCAGAATAGTACTTAATGGGAATATCAGTGGGATCAATCTGATTTAATTTCCATGCCTGGGTCCATGTGAACTACCTGTAACTACCGAAAAAACCGTTCGGATTCAAAGTTGTAGGATATAAGATGTTAGCTCCCAAACATGGATTTTGGATTATTTTGGGGTATTGCAGCAGGAGTATGCTTTTTGGGCAAAGGAGTTTACTTTAAGCCAATATTTTAATATAAGGAATGTGATCTGGCCCTCTGTGCAGCTTCAGATACGATGCAAAAAAAAAAGCTAAGAAGCTACGTATCGCCTCGCACCAGCAAACTACAACAACAACTCTTTGGCTTTATTATCTTCATTCTTAGAAGGTTTCGATTTTCTTATCTTTTGTAATTCTCTTTGAGATGTTTTTGTTGGCTTGTTATCCTTGAATGATCCCTGCGATTGCAGTGATGATCCGGTTGTACCTTCCAAGAAACTTCAGAAAAATGATTGTCAGATATTTTGCTGGCTAAATATCAAATTGTCAAATTGGAAGATATTCATGGGTAAATATTGGCAACCCGTCTCCCAGTTTTTTGTAGTTTGGATGGTGACTTCGTCAGACAAATGCTGGCGAGTCTATGGTACCTCCAATTGGGTTCTCATCTGACTCGAGCGATGTGCACATGGAGATTGTACCGGACATCTGGACGGCTGCTAATGACTAACATAGCTATTGAAAATGGCCATAGAAATAGTGAGTTTTCCCATTAAAAATGGTGGATCTTTCCATAGTTATGTTAAATTACCAGAGGGTGGACGGTATCTTCTTACAAGATCTTACAGGTATCCATATCCCTTGTGCTGAAATGCAACTTCAGCAACTTTTTACATGGCAGGTAAGTGGATCAAAAGCCTATAGAGCTTCGACATCATGGGCATATCCCAATTTCATCGAATTTTTAGGCATTTTGTATTAACTTCAGAGATCATTTTAGCAGGGACCCCCCCCCAACAAAAACTGCTGCAAGTTCGGCGCACCGAAGGGTCGGGCTCTTGCTGCGGCTCGGAGGCTGGAGAATCCACCTTGCAGTCGATGGCTCGAAAAAAACCGTTGGAAAATCACCATGTTTAATAGGTAAATCATGGTAAATCATCATGTTACATGTTACCTGTTTATCATCTATTTTCATGGCCCTTGGCTTCGCCATGTCTCATGTTGGAAAACGTTCAATAACCAGAGGGTGTCCTACAATCATTTCAGGAACCTAAATTGGAGGTATCTACCACGAAGATAGGCCTATGGGTCTGGAATATCGCCACAAAATATGGCCTTATTCGGTATAGTACCTCTGAAATCCCATTGATACAATGTGGGCCCCCCTGGTTTCATCAACTGAAAATCACTTCAACGTCAAAGTCATTCTCAAAAAGGTGGATTGCCAGATCGCTAGGTTGAAGTACCACGGTGCACTAATCAACCAGTCGTAACAGGATAGAAAGCAGACCAGGGCGGCGTTTGTCTGCCCCACTTCGTGAAGAGGGTGAACCATCAAAGAGTATCTGGCCATGGACCAAAACCATCACTGGTGGTTCAGATCTAAGTCGCCAATAGATTCTGGCAGTGAATGTTGGTCCCCCCATATTTGGGAAAGTCCTGTGGCACGGGGTGAAATCAGATAATCGGTCATCTCGCCATCATGAGGGATTCTTTAACTTGTAGCTACAGTATATTGACATATATTATCACCACAGTTTTAACAGGGGGGGCCTACCCAAAATGTAAGCTACATTTTTTTCAATTTTTCAAGGGCGTTTTTGAGGCCTTGAACATGTAACTTTACATTTTGAAGTGCAAAAAAGACCCTCCCCAAAAAAGGGGCGCGATACCTGGGGGACGTTCAGCGACCAATATGGCCCCCAAAAGGAGCCTTAAAGGGATGGCAGGGGATGAGTGCAGGGGGTGACCATCCCGTTCATGGAAAAATCGACGAAAATACGATCGCCACTATCTGAAACATAGACCCTACCATTTTTAGAGGCTTGGAAGATGCGTTTCCACTAACACTTGGCTATTTCAGGGTCTATGAGTCTATCTCAATTATTAGAGGGTGATAAACCCATGAAATCCTCGTTAGACCACCATAAATCCCCATGAACTCCCATTATTGTACACTGTGGAACCCCTCGTTATAAGTTGGTTTATAACCCCATCTAACTATCGTTATATAATGCTTTTTAACTATACCATGAAGCCTAGTTATTGTAGTTATTTGCACCAACTTAGCTATCCAACCGGGCCAAAAAAAAGAAACGCACCCCCGGTTTGTGGCATCTCAACGGCACCTGGCGCTCCGGAATACAGGAACCTGGCGAGCGGCCGGACCGTTTGTCGCCAGTAAGACATATGTTTCACATGATTTTGTCAATGGGAGTTCCAGGATCCTAAAATGGAGGTACTGTACCATATAAGGCCATATTTTGCGGGGATATCCCCTTACATAGCCCTTATATAGGCCTTATATATGGTAGGTACCTCCAATTTAGGTTCCTGAAATGGCCATTGATTTTACCCCATAATGACATATAGTGACTACGTAGTACTTTGATTTTTTTTGGGTGTTTGAAGGATCTAGGAATGTGGTAAACTGGTAAACCCTAGAACCATAACACATCCATAAACCATCCTCAATGATTTGTTCAATGGATGTCCATCAGGGTTTTGGCCTCTGCCCAATTGAATTGCAAGAAAATCATCCCATCCCGCTGATACATTAGATAACCCAAATAAAGACTGGATCCAATATTAAACCAGGGTTTCCGGGGGGCTATTTAGTATTGGGGGAAAGGATCACTGGAAATGGGTCAGGGATGGTCAGGGGCCAAGAAGCAACCATGACTGAGTTGCTTCAGGAAATCTTGGCATTTAGATCAACATGGGAGGTTCAAGGTTTAAATTCCGTTCGACAACTCTTTTCCTTTTATGGTTGTAATTTGGGTTCGCTCAATTTCTTCAAACATTGGTCCCATGCAAAGGTTGATTGAAACTTGATCAGTGCTACTTCCCACAGGGACGGTTGTGACAGGCTAGTACGGCTAGTAGTTTCATATATATATATATATATCCGAGTCTTTACAGTGAGTATACCCTCCAGTAGTTCTCGCTATGGGAATTCATCACACATGGATTGTCCGATGATTCTCCCATATTTTTCCCAATGAACACCATCTGGTAATGCAACGTGGCAACAAAGGAGGTTTGAATGGGATATCCCCCAAAGATGTTCCATCAAACCGAAAATCACCATTGATTCCATCAGTCACAGTACCCAGGGGGCGCACTGATGGAGAGCACCACCACCTCTTGATTCATCTCGCCCACCAATTGAAATAAACTGCGGGAGACCGATGTGACAATCGATGTGAGGGAATGGTGAACAGTGGGTGTTTTACTATCCCTGCTGAGGCGAAGATATCTCTTGGAATGCTATGTATATTAAAGTGGCTCAAAAAAAACACCAGATTTACCCGTGAGAAGTGGCAGTTCCAGTTTTGAGTAGATATACAACCATATAGTTACATATATCCATAGTTACATCCCATATATTATACATAACCATAATTACAGGGCTTCTACCCCAACTTTCGGTGGTTATCTTCATTACCACAAAAAAGTCCACTCACATGAAGATGTAAATCGCCGCAACAGGGTTGTCATTCTGGGAAAAGCCAAAGCACTCACTTTCTTGCGTCAAAAAAGGGGATTACTTGAAATAACATGGGTCAAACCAACATGCGCAATCATGTCCGGTAGTGAAATCGTAATTGATTGTAATTTCTCATTTTGGTAAGATAAAGAAATGTCGACATCTATAGCAAAATTTGGGAGAAATGATCAAAATCGTTATTTGTGACCCAAAAAAGGGCCAAGTCTTTCCGAACAAATATCTGCATGGATAGTGCATGATGGAACCCCTGATCGACTGGGGCATGTTTGATGCCTACCACTTGTAGTGAGGTGATTCGAGGTTGCTATAAATTATTCAGAAATGCCATTACTAATCAAAATTTGCATCAACATCTATACAACAAAGCAAATAAAACCACTGATGCTTAGAGCATTCAAGATGCGTAGCAGGCATATATATATATATGTATATATATATATACACAAATACCCAGAAAATGACTGGCTGAATGTACCAGAATCTTGGGAGAAGCGTTGAAATACCATGAATTCATCCATGAGTGTGTCACCCCTAGAAGGGGTGAATGGCTAGTAACGTGGTGATCGTGGCGACCCGCCAATTCAACAAGCCGCAACTTCACTTTCATTGGGGCTTAACTTGGAGGAACCCCCAACTAAACAGAAGTCTGTCCAGGATGCATTTGAGGGTATTTACATCATCATCTGGTTGGTGATTCCCAACCCCTCTGAAAAATATGAAAGTCAGTTGGGATGATTATCCCATATATTATGGAAAATAAAAACAATGTTTGAAACCACCAACTAGTCATTTCCATGTGTCTAGTGGTTTCTGTTGTAGGTCCCAAATCAAAACCCATGGGGTTTTCGGGGATGGTTTTGAAGATCAACTGAGATTTGATCAGCTTACGAACAATTCAGAGATCGTCCCATGAAACCATGTGCGACAACATGTTGGGGCTATCATAAACTATATAATGTGCCATAATCTTATTAACATGTTTTGCGCAGATTATGATTTATGTATGATGGAAACGATTTATGATGTTGCTGATGTACCTATATATATATCTTATGTTTCCCATGATATCTCAAAGTACATGCCCAAAGCAATACACACCATCATGTTGAATCATATCATCAATCATCTACCAATGATTTGACCAGTGTTCAAAACCCTGTGTCCTCCCTTAATACTGGTTGGTTGAGAACCGACTTCCCCCCTTCGTGGATTGTGATTGTCCATAATATTCCCCGACAATATATTGGTTAGTATGGTTAGTATGATAACCGCATAATATGATATATGGAGGCTCCCTGAAAAGGTGGTACGCCCAAATCATCCAAGTCATTAGACCATGACTTAGCAAAGGTCAACCCATGGTGACTTGCGGATCACTCAATTTAAGAACCCCAAAAACAACTTCCTTCTGCTTAGGAATGGGCATGGGGGAATGAGACTAAATTATTCTACCAAGCACCAGTAAGAACAAATATCTCACGTGGTGTGTAGGTGAAAGGATCCACCATCGCAAGGTAAAAGAAACTGACAAACCATGACAAAGCATGACAAAGCACAGTATACCCTCTGGTAAACCTTTAACAAAAAACTATGGAGAAAGATGCACCATTTTTTTCTAGCTGGGAAAAACAAGGTAACGTCGTCCATTGCGGTCCCGTTGTTTTTGTTTGTTTTGAAAACAAGCATCTTGCTATTTCGATAACCCTTATGGCACTTTCTGTCACCATGGATTTTGCGCCATGTTCAAATGCCTTGCGTTTTACAGCACTTTGTGTCCATTTTGTGCTATTTCCAATGGGTTTTACAAGTCCATGTGCAAATCAGCGAAAAAAAAAACGCTTGGAAGCCAGCAATATGTTAGGATCGTGTTGCATACATGATAGGCCAGACATAGACACATACCTTGCATACTTGGACATGTACACTGATTCTTATATGCATATATGCAAGTATATATACAATATATTTATATCCATATATATATATATATGTGTAACCTGACACAAGCAGGCATGCACACACTGAGATATGGTTCCGTAAGGAACGCGATGAGATTCGATATGGTGATGAAGATGTATACGCCTTGATGAACCTAAGTGGCCTTACGAGATCGGACGTCACACGTGCTGACAGGGTGAACTTGCCAACATGATACACATTGCAGTTCAAAGGACTCTCAAAACATACCAAGGATGACAGCTTGTCAAAAGTTTCAAACTTCTTTGCAGGTACACAGTTGGACGTCTCCAACTGCTTCCCATGACATCACTAGCTTCGTTGGCCAGCGTCGTGATGCCATGCGCTGGCCCCCTGCTACTGGTTCTTAATTTATCAAAATTCGTATCTCGCAAACTGAAAGCTCGCAGAAATGAATTCTTGCAAAATTAATTACCGCAAACTGAATCTCGCCAAACTGACACACATAAATGAAATCCGGGAGATGCTACTGCCTCCAAGATCGAAGCTCAATACGACATGTGAATGACGACAAATGAATAACTTCGGCTTGAATGGATAGCCGTTTACACACACACACACACATATATATATATATCATATTCATCCCAACCCCACCCCACCCCAACCCCAACGGGCAGCGTAACATCATCAGCGTACCATGAACGTTAACATCCCACCCCACCCCACCCCAACCCCAACGGGCAGCGTAACATCATCAGCGTACCATGAACGTTAACATCCCACCCCACCCCACCCCAACCCCAACGGGCAGCGTAACATCATCAGCGTACCATGAACGTTAACATCCTACCCCACCCCACCCCAACCCCAACGGGCAGCGTAACATCATCAGCGTACCATGAACGTTAACATCCCCCCCCACCCCACCCCAACCCCAACGGGCAGCGTAACATCATCAGCGTACCATGAACGTTAACATCCCACCCCACCCCACCCCAACCCCAACGGGCAGCGTAACAACATCATCATCAGCGTACCATGAACGTTAACATCCTACCCCACCCCACCCCAACCCCAACGGGCAGCGTAACAACATCAGCGTTCCACACCCACCCCAACCCCAACGGCCAGCGTAACAATCATCCGGTTACCATGAAAGTTAACATCCCACCCACCCCACCCCAACACCAACGGGCAGAGAACACATCCATCAAGCGTCCACTCCACCCCACCCCAACCCCAACGGGCAGCGTAACATCATCAGCGTACCATGAACGTTAACATCCTACCCCACCCCACCCCAACCCATGTTTATTAAAAACTAGCAAATTCCCCGGGGCCGTATTGGACGACGTCAGCTACAAAACAACTATTTCTGATTCTATGGTCATGTTCAATAATAGCTATGTTAGTCATAACCAGAGGGTATACCCATATTACATCATATTACTATAGTAACTATAGGGGTTATATGGATATAACATGATATAACATACTATAACTATAGAAAATTCGCCATTTTCCATCGCTTTTTAGATGTTTACCAGGCCAAAAAACGGCCAAGACCAGGGCCACGTTTCGCCGTTTCGCCTGTGGTACTGTCGGATCCATCCCTGAAGACCTCCGTGTTCTTGCGCACGTTTCCTGGAGGAGTTTCACGACGACGAGTTGGACGTCAGAGAACCCGGGAACTTTTTTCGGTGATGATTTCAGATGATCTACCCTCTGGTAAACATACAAGAAACTATGGAAAATCACCATTTTTAAAGGGAAAACTCACTATTTCTACGGCCATGTTCAATAGCTACGTTAAATTACCAGAGGGTATAGCTTTAAGGTAATGGTTTCAGATGATTTCAGATGATCTATAGATGATTTCAGATGAGTTCAGATGATTAGGCAGGTTTTTCCGAATCCAAAAAAACCGATGTCTGATGATTCACATATCTTACATTATTGTAGATGCTTCTCCTTTGTTTCACACCGCTAGGGATCGTGGATCATCCCTCAGTCGGTTGTTCTTCTTGTCCCCTTACTCAAATACATCATGCAATGAAAAAAACCAACATCATCTGATTATATAAGAAATAATTGAGCTTGCTGAACTCCATCTTCAGCAAACATCATGGTGATAGGGGGGACTTTCGTTCACACTACAAGCGCTTCGTCTTTCGCCTCAACGAATTCGGTAACAGCGCCGAAAGATCGGCCAAGGGCAAACTGTGCCTCAGCATCCGAACATGGAACTGTGGCGTCGGAAATGGGGGAAGGGGATGATGTATTACCCTCCGGTTATGTCAAAATAGCTATTGAAAATAGCCCATTCATAGTTGATTTACCTATTCAAAATGGCAAATCTTGGAATATCTTATCTGGTTGGTGGTATACCTACCGCTCTGAAAAATATGAGTTCGTCAGTTGGTATGATGACATTCCTATTAATATATGGAAAGTCATAAAAACCATATTCCAAACCACCAACCACAAAAATGATGGATCATTGCCCCCATTCTCTACGTTTAGCACCAGGTAACCAAACAGCAATGGTGTGGTGTGGATCTGGGATGCCCAACGGATTGAACGAATTGGTCGAAGGGAAAGATTACCAAAAAAATGGAATGCATCTGGTATTATTGGATATAATATCCATAATTGGTAAAAAAAAAGTAGAATATCCATTTCCATAATTGGTTTTTAAAAAGAAAAAGCGTTTTCCTGGAAATGGTCTCTGAAAAACCACTGAGACAGTGATAAATACTAACCACTTAGCTGGGTAGGACATGGATCGAATCCAATGCTTCATCTATTCTGATGAGCCTTTCTCTAGCAGCTCTAGCAAATGAAAGTCTCCGGTTATATCTACCCTCTCTGCAATGACCATGGTCAGTCGTGGATACCAAGAAATTACTGTAGATGGTTTGGTGATTAGTGTATAAATCCCTATGTATAAACAAAGATTACCCTCAGTAATTTAGCCCGGCAATGAAACATCATTTGGTTCGATGATTATCCATGATTATCTGATTATCCTATGCCTACATATATGTATTATATTATTATATGAAATATACTGATTGGTTGTATACCTACCCCTCTGAAAAATATGAGTTCGTCAGTTTGGACGATTATTTCCCATATATGGAAACAAAATTCATGTTCCAAACCAAATAGCTATGGAAAATCCCGTATAAATGGAGGTTTCTAGCTGGGAAAATCATTTGTAAATGGGCCATCTATTTTCCGTAGCTACCTTAAATAACCAAAGGTATATCAAATCTACATTCCCAGGAAGAGTTGGGATGTTCCAAAACCCATCCACTTGGCATCCTCGACCTTTTTGCTTGTTAGCCTGTCATTGGGGGTTTGTAGATTGGAGTTGATTTACTTACTGGCGCGTTTTACGTAGGGAATGGATGGGTTGCTGGGGGTTGCTGGGATGATTATTATTAGTGATGAAATGGATCATTCCCGAAATTTCCCTGCGTCTAGCACCAGTAAGTGATTTAAATACCTCCCCAATGGAAATCCTGGTGGAATGTCTTCCTGGGGTATCTAATATCAACCTTTTGGAATGGTAAGCTGAAAAAGGTCTCAGCCAGAATATGCACTCTGCTGAACAATCGCAAAGAGGACAGCTGGCATAGCATGGCCAATCTCTGATGTATACTGTATAATAATATTATATACTAGTCAATGGCTTGGTTTGCGGGAAAATCTATAGGATACATTGATAAATACATTGATTTTCCCCATAAACTATGGTGGTGTCCTGTAGATTTTCCCTTGAACCAATCCAATGAACTAACCATGTTGTTCGTTGATGTTCCCAGCTATACAGGCTATACATCTCCATGGATCACCACTTCGGCCAGTTCGGGGATGATCCAATTTTTACTCAAATACTATGCATATATCTAACATATATACTAGATGATCTCTTCATGATATTCCCCAATATCTCCATATATAGATGATCCGAATGATATTCCATATAATCATATATAATCCCAATATCTCCATATATCTCCATATATCATCAATGATCATCATATACCCCACATTTATCTATTCATCACCATGAAAGGTTGTGTTTTTGATCGGATCTCTTCACCGAAAAAGAGCCGTTGCCGGGGCCTAACTGGGGCCAGTTACTTGGGGCGACGGTGCAGCAACTGGATCAGCTGCGACAAGAGCACCTGGAGCTGGTTGCTGGGTGAATACTGGTGAATAATGGTTGATAATTAAGTTGATAATATTGATAGTAATGGTTCATGCAATGGTTCATGTAATAGTTGAATCATTACTATGATTGCTACCCTCTGGTAAACTAACAGTTTGCTACGGAAAATCACCATCTTTCGATAGGTAAATCAACTATTTCTATAGATTCTATGGGCCATTTTCAGTACCAGTAGCTATGTTAAACTACCAGCTAGAGGTGTATAGTGTATACGTGAGATCCCTACAATGTGGGGCCCCCGAATTGAGGGTTTCGTTCGATAGCTAAGTTGGTGCAAACAACTTCAATAAGTATAGGCTTTATGGTAGTTATACAACTACGTATAGTTAGATGGGGTTATAAACCAAATTATAACTAGGGGGCTCCACATTGTAGCTAAGTCGATTAATATACCAGGTTCAAATATCAAGCTGCATTTTCCTAAGAACAACTGAGTTAATTCATATCGCTAGCCTTCCAGTTACATCTGAGATAGGTAATTTAATGGGACTTGACATTGTAATTTTGGGTTCAGTTATCTATCTGACAGCCAACTGGAAGAGGAGGGTTTTGGTGATGAGTGTCAGAGAGTCTATTACTGGGAGGAAGCTTGAAGTGTTTCCACTCTTTCAACTTGGGAAGAATCACGGATGTTTAACTGCTGCTTGTATTTGTTGATTATCTTCTGAACAACCATGTAAAAATTGGATCTGATACGATTCAACACTAGAAAGGCCACAAAATAAAGAAGTCCCAACAGCCAAACAATCTGGAACCATTGATCAGCACAAAATCGCAACGTTTGCAACCAGACACAAATTGCTGTTAACACCTGATATCCGTTGATACTTGAGACCTCTCTGGCGGCACCACCGCCTATGAATACCGATGGACCAGCCTATGGACCATCCCTGCCTTGGAACGGTGCTAGTTTCCAATAGGAAAGTCATCTGTGAATGGATAGCAATGGCATATGTCCCATTGCTATCCTAGACTTTAGAGGCTATATTAGGCCCCAAAAAGATCGAGTTGAAATTGACTATTGCTGTTGTTTGCGTTGGATTTTAGATCCATCTTGTGGGGGGATGAATGGGGATTACTGCTATATATTGTATATAATTGGTTGGTGATTTGAAGCCATAAAAATATGGTCGTCACCGGGATTATCATCCTAGTTGACCAATGGAAGAAACAAACCACGTACCAAGTTCTTCAAAGTGACCCGTTTGAGGTGCTTAAGTGGCCCTTCTTGGAGTTTAGTGACCT
This sequence comes from Cladocopium goreaui, assembly GCA_947184155.2. Classification (NCBI taxonomy): domain Eukaryota; class Dinophyceae; order Suessiales; family Symbiodiniaceae; genus Cladocopium; species Cladocopium goreaui. The sequence goes on from CAMXCT020001521.1 coordinate 118,500, forward strand.
CGAACGAAGAACCAGGTACCAGATCATCTTTGGGTATACCCTCCGGGAATCAAACGTAGCAATGAACAATTCTCCGTTTATAGATGATGTTCCCATCAAAACTTCTATTTATAGGGGATTTTCCATTTCCACGTTTGCTCACTGGAGAAATATACTGGAAAGTCATCCGACCTTTTTGGCTCGCTGCTTTCATGACCCCACTGAATGGGGACGTACGATCACATACGATCACTACAGTTCTTAAATGTTCATCCCTTACCAATGTTCAGTGGAAACTCATCTTCCAACCGCTACGTGCCAGGGTCTATGTTAATTTACTGGAGGGTACGAGTTGTATGATGATCCTAGTACCCATGATGGACCATGATACATGTAAATTCCCATGATTTTCCTCATGTTCCATGGTTAAATAATAGTTTACATTCCCATGATATTTCGCATGTTCCAATTATATTCCCATTACATTAGTCCCATTATATTCCCATCTGTGGAAGTCACCATTCAAGTAGGATAGTACAGAAATCAACTAAACATGAACCATTTTCCATAGCTATCCTAGTTTACCAGAGGGTATATTCTCATTATCTTCCCATTCAATCCCATTTAGGAAAAAAAAACATGACATTCCATGATTCATCATTCCCATTAACTACTACTTACTAGTGTAATTAACCACTCTTAAGTGGTATATCCCCATGATATCCCCATGAAATCCCATTATATTCCTATTAACCACTAGGATTATTAACCCATAATTCATCTATATACAAAATGACATAAACAAACCATTTGGGAATGGTTTATACCACCCATAAAAATAATGATGACTGGGGGATGGTAAACATGGCATTGTTTTACCCAAAGTATGCCCATTAATTAACCACTAGGGTCATAAACATGTCATTACCATTTGGGGGTGGGTCAAAACCTATTATTATCAATTCTAATGGATGATGAACATCCATTTACCAGCTATTTTGGGGTTCACTAGGTGCCAGGGTTTTGACCAATAGCCATTTAACAACCACTGAAGAGTAGGATCAGCCATGATATGCCCCAAGGGCACCCCATCGCTCGGCTCCGAGGGATCCGATTTCCCATCCTCCTCAGGGCCGGAAACGGGCCCCGTTGCGCGCAAAGTTGTGGTGAGTTCTCGAAGGAAACCACGGGAAAAACATGGGACACATAGGAAAAACGTGGAAAAACACGGGAAAAGCAATGGACAACCATGGGAAAAAAAACATGCCTTAAGACTTAAGACAATGAGTATACAGTAATCGAATCCTCCCTTCATATTAAATTATTAAACATCGATTTGGTTGGTCGTTCATATTGAACACCCTGTATTTGTGGTCCGAAATATATGCTTCCCTCACATCCACAATGGTTTCTGGGGGGTGTTCGATACTAGGAGGAATGGGTAGCCATTTGTCTAACGAACATGTGCGATTCCCAAAACCCCAATGGAATGGATCGTGGAAGATCATTTTCCTCCTAGGCTGGATATGACCATATGTTTAAGCTTCCACGGAGCCAAATAGGCACTGGCTGAGGATGCTTTCAGTTGGTGCTCGTGACTCAATTGAATCCTAGCAGCAAATATTGAAGGGTTTGTACAACCAAAGGGGTAAAACTCTACCTCTGGAGATTTCCTGTAATGTTTCGCTACACTGCGCTAGGATGGCATCCCGATTCAGGATGTGATACGAAAATCTGTTTCAAACCAGCCACATGCGCTTGCTCATAGCCAAACCTGGATGCATATTTAAAGCAGGTCAGTAAATATTCCCCCATCAAACTGGCCACTGGCAAAAAAAAATCTAGTTTCAAAAAAGCACTTCCCCCCATTGGTTCAATGTTAGATCATGTTGAATCCCATGTTTTAGGATTAAATCATATCAAATCAGTAATTGTCAATGGTCAAATCCGAATTCTTCAAATCCTATCCAGGCGCCAACCCAAGCCCCAGATTTTTTTTTTTTGGGGCCCGCAGCCCACTGAGACTGGGACATTACGGCTTTCAACCAAACCCATGGTGGTCTCACGGCAACGTGAAAATGCGTGGCCTGCCACGTTGCACTGTTGCACTTCTGGCAGGATCCCATGGATGTCCGGGAGCAAGCGGCTTATGTCATGCTAAGTGGGTTAGCCCACTGACCAGCTTTTTTCGGGAGGATCCTCCACACAGGAGCAATGTCTTGGCTCATTCGGCTTGGTTTCCTATGACAACTGGGTGATTTCTGTAAAATGTCCGTTAAACCGCGTCTGAGACGGCTTGGTGGTCGAGTGCATTCAGCAATCCAGATGGAAAAATGGGGAAGTCACCTCTGGTCTCCTGAACAAAGCTATCCTCGATAGCAACCCCTAAAAATGATCGAATTTGGCAAAATGCTACTAAGTTGGTGATCATATATATATTATGGATTATATATATGTATGTTTATGGATTATATATATATATATATACATGGATTATATATATATACATGGATTATATATATATATGGATTATATATATATATATGGATTATATATATATGGATTATATATATATATGGATTATATATATATATGTATATATATATGGAATATATATATATATATGGATATATATATATACTTATATTTATAGATTATATATATATATATACACATGATGTTACTATTTTTGAGGGGGTGCTATACATGAAAATTGGCGGGAATGAAAGCCCGGTGGCACCTGGTGGTGAGATCCTTTCACCTACCTGGCGGAAATGGCAAAACCTCGAGAAACCTCGAAAGAGGGGGAAACCTGTAATGGTTAATAATACTGATAGTAATGGTTCATGCAATGGTTCATGTAATGGTTGAATCATTATGATGATTGATACCCTCTGGTAAACTAACAGTTTGCTATGGAAAATCACAATCTTTAATAGGTAAATCAACTATAAATGGACCATGTTCAATCCATTTTCAACAGCTATGTTAAATTACCAGAGGGTAAATGTGAGAAGTAGAATTAAAAACTCAGATTCTTTGACGCGTGACAAAGTGTTATCCTGCCATCACTTGACATTGGAAATGTCCCGGTTTTTAGATGATTTTCCCATTTCAATGCTCATTAAGGTCGGGGATTTCCCAGCTAGCCATGTTTGATGACACCGGAAATCAAATAAATGAATGTCATTGGGGGTCAAAGACTGAAATGAACAACCTGGCTGGTTCCTGAAAATGACCGGCATCTGATCTAAATGTCTTTCCTTTTGATCCTGGTTCAGAACGGAGTTCCCAGTTCATGGATCAGACAGTCTGATCCTTGCTTTCAAAAATTAGGGGATCATAAATCAAGAACGAATCATCAACCAACATTTATCAGTTATATCCACTATTATCCACTATTATCCACTATTATCCACTATTATCCACTATTATCCACTATTATCCACTACTATCCCCTATTATCCAATATTATCCACTATTATCCACTATTATCCACTATTATCCACTATTTTGATGGTTAAACCCCCCACAAAATGACGAACGAATCATCAACAGGAGGATCCCCACGCCTACAGCCATGCAGCGTCACAACCCCACCCTCCGGGTTGCTGGAGCAAAACGTCATGGAAATTCCCATGGAAAAGCCATGGGAGGATCTGTTCATATGTGTGGTAGTTTAATGGAGAGCAAGTTAGGTTTGCAAGCCCATCTAAGATATGTATATATATACACGGATATGTGTATACATGGTTATATGTATGTATATATTAATATACATATGTTTGGAAAATAGAATGTGTATATATATATACACATGTATAATTATATATATATATATATGTGCGAATAAATATTATGGCCGGTGATGGCTCCTTGCTGCACAACGGAGCATCTTTTCCTCGCCACACGAGACCGCGCGCGATTTTTGCATCTCAGCCGGCCACGTGACGAGCCCATCTCAGTTGAGCTCGTGGGATTCCACCTCCTTGCGGATGGTACCCGGCCTGGTAAACATACAAAAAGCTATGGAAAATGGCCCATTTATAGTGAGTTTTCCCCTTAAAAATGGTGATGTTCCATAGTTATGTTAGTTTACCAAAGGGTACCCAGTAGGTCATAGCTGGATGATGCTGGATGGTCAACCCATCCCGATCAGTTGAGGTCTCAACTAAGCTGACAAGCAGAGCTATGAGGTTTTGTTAAAGATGCTTAAAGCAAACCATAACATCTTGAGGTACTGACCCCAGTAGCCAAGCGAGAACCATAACTATGATCACAAAAACTGCGTGAAGCATGTTGAAGCATGTTAAACCACAATCATTTTGAACAAACTTGCGGATAAGACTAACATAACCATGGAAAATCACCATTTTCAATGGGTAAATCCACTATAAATGGCCATGTTCAATAGCTATGTTAAATTACCAGAGGGTAAGGACCAACAAAAATGAGCAGCTTAGAGACTCAGGCTGATAGTTATCCAACGACAGTGCTTTGTCCCCTGTTGGAATCATGAAATTTCCTGCTATGTTTGGATGTTCAAGAACGGAGTCATCCATGATGATAGGTTCTTAGTAGATACACCCAACAAATAATTCCCCGTGGCATCTTTAAAAAAAACATGTTTTGGGGTGAATATCATACATAATATATTGGACTTTTATCTTTAAGAAACAAGATGCTGACATATTTGGGACTTTCTTAAAAAAAAGGGGATCCCTAAAACATCTTAAAACATCTTAAAGCATCCTAAAATCATGATTTGTTTGGACGACTTGGGGGTACCCCCATAACAAAACGGAAACCTGATGTTGACCCCTCCTGGACTAAGGGCTGCTCCTCCTCCTGTCAGGTCAAGGAGTCTCTGGTTTTCTGGCATCTTCACTTTTCCTAAGCCAAATGCTTGGTGTTGTGCTATGTTTAATTACATTTACCCTCATTTTACAAAGCCGTGATGAAAAATAAGCTCCACTCCATAGCAGATTCACCAACATTTGCCCTAAACATGGCACAGTTTCTAGAAAAGTATGCCATACATGACCTGTTTTGCCTCCTCACATCACTTTTTCTTGATGTGTAAACCCCACAACAACTCTCCAGCGGTTGAGTGTATCTCCATATTGACCGGTTTCATGCCCACTTGTGATACTCCTTTTTGCTCATGTCTTGCTGTGGGATACCCATGATCCTGTGGCCCTGCAAAATAAGTTGAAAAACTCATGTTCAGCATACATTGATGGCCGCGGATCAAGGTACGTCACCTACCAAAGTCTTATCCGCCCTGGATATCCCTGGATGGGTTTGTCAGACAAAAAAGGGTACCCTGAACTCCTCCCGGACGTCACGGACGTCCTTCAAATGTCCAGCCGCCACTGCCACACCGCGTTTTTCCAGCGCTTCGGTCGAGCCCAAGACGTCCAACCTGACACCGAGCATAGGAGGTGGAGCCCATGAAATGTTTCAGTGCGATGTGAAAAGAAAGTGGATTCCCATAAAAGTAGCCAGTAAAGAGATAAGACCCAGTCATCAGCAGCTAACTCCAGGCTTGAAGTTCCCAGATTTGGAAAAATAGTCCCTTTCCCCTGAATATGAAATACCCAGAAATGAAATCCTGGTTTTAGTGCCAGATCTATTTATTTTGGGATCCCCTTATTGGGGCTATTTCATATTAGGGCCAAGAGATGATACTGACATAGACCCTTGGAAGACTACAAGTACAACTTCAAAAAACATATGCCACAAGTACAACTTCAACCCTCAGTTTGCTGGAGTTTTACCCCAGCATCAGGAGTTCACCATAGTTCACCAACACATTTTATGGTGAACCCCATGGTGACAATGGGACTCCAGGGACCAGGGAGCACCAAGGGACCCCCAAGGGACCACCCTTGGGGACCAGGACCCCAGACACTCCAAGGCCCAAGTGCATCTCCACTGCCAAGTCTTTACCACCTTCGGCCGTCTCCTGGCGATCGAGACATTTATGGAGGGAGATGTCACCCGAAACTGGCCAGGATCTTTAAGGCATTTTCCGGGAAGAGCTAAGGAAGAAAGATATCCTGTGGATGGTTGCGATTTATCCTGCGTAGATGGTTGCGAAATCCCATGATAATCCCATGATTTACAGTGTTTCATAGTTTCCAATAGATCCAATAGCTACCAACTGCTGCAAGATTTCTTCCATCCAAAGTATGTGGGTCTCTTAAAATCATGGATCCCAAAACCATGGGTTTGAATACTAGAATTGTCGACTTGGATGATTTGGGGTACAATTTTAAGAAACCCCCACATCCTATCCATATCTTAAGTTTGAAATCCAACATGAAAAATTCAAAGGCTGACAGAAACCATAGCATTGAAATCTGTCGATTTATGTGGAACAGATTGTAGAATCTTCGTTATCCGCACCAAATCTGGAAATATTGGAGCAGTTTAAGGGAAGATTTTCACAGGTGTCACTCGCATGTGTTTCATTCAAAATACTTGCTGTAGACTTCTCCTTCAAACATTCCAATGATGGAACATTTTGGGGTTCAAGTTCGATCAAAATGCCCAAGAAATTGGGGCGTTTGGGCCTGGCAAACTGGTACAACTGGAGCTCAACCAACAAAAATTGATGTTCGCAACACAAATCCCGATTCAGCCAACAAGAAATTGGAAAATCACCATCAATTCAACCGACATTCAAAGATGATCATCCCTGCCATGAACCGGTGAGCAATCTCGCACTTCAAAGACCGATGTTCAGGTTGTTGTGCATCGAAAGAATCACTGAGACTCACAAAACATGACTGGTTGGTGGTTTTAACCATCTTGAAAAATATTAGTCAATGGGAAGGATTATCCCATATATTATGTAAATTAAACATGTTTGAAACCACCAACCAGATGAAACTCGTCGTCCAATCATTCAGGTCAAGTCCGGGGAATCTGTTTCGGTGTGGGACAAGATCTTTGCCAACAAACATAGCGCCCCCCAGCAGTTGGGATTCGTGATCATTCCTCCCTTTGAAAGGCTGCGGATAGTCCAATGTCATGGGCTAACCATCCCCCAGTCACCATAGGTCCATGGGGATTCAATGGGATTCACCATGAAACCAGTCATGGCTGGTTTATGACATTGGTTTACCCACATTATTGCTATTTTTTATAGGTAGCTTTATCCCCATGTTCTCCATGGTTTCCCGATCCTCCTCACTGGACGTCTCTCCACGGTCAGCTTTCGGGATGAGAATTTCCTCCTCCCCCGCAGCCGAAATGGTTCACCCAGTTACCCTCTGGTAAACTAACATAGCTATTGAACATGGCCATTTATAGTGAATTTTCCAATTAAAAATGATGATTTTCCATAGTTATGTTGGTTTACCAGAGGGTATCCCCTTATTTGAGGCTAAACTATACTGTGAATCGACATGTGATTGATGTTGCCTCTGAAATAGTTGTTCTATGTCATGATGTCTGCGTTCAAGCCGACTGTGAATCCACAAGATAAAATGACTGCGAGCGTCTTGGGCAAACGACAGTCCGACAGTGCCGAATCGTTCATTCATCGATTCATATGATTTCACTACGCTTTGCAATGTTCAGTTCAGTCAGTCAGAACCCACCCAGAACATAACTAACAATATTATAATATATATATATATATTACATGTATATATGATATAATACACTATTGTATGATGTTGTACAACTGTCCCCTGGAGGTTCCCCAAGATTTTTCCATATTTGTTTTCTTAGTTTGCCCCCGTAATCCCTGGAATCTCCTTCTCCGGCACCGCCACGATCTCCGGGTCGCAGGGGCCCGCTGCTGTCGCTGTGGATGCTTTGGCCAGAAAGGCTCGGATGGAGGAGAGGGTGGAGCTCTCCTGAAAAACAGACTGGGGGAGATATACCACCCAAATGGCCGATTCAATCATTCGGAAAATGCGGAGTTGAATCTTGTTCAATCTTCTTGAAATGTGATGATCAATGGAATTTTGGGTTCAATTCAATGGTTGATGTTCTTTGGAATCTTTCCTCTTTGATGAAAAGAGGGGCTTTGAAGCAGGTATGACTCCTAGTTTGGGTGACCTCATACAAGATTTCTTCCATGGACATTCAGGTGGGTCAGGTGGTAGACTGATTTACCCCAAAAATATCATATTTCACGAGCTCCTGGGATTTTGTGATTTTTAGGGACTATTGGATATCAAAGTCAAGATGCAATATTTGGTGCAGTGTATATTTAAAAAAAAACGTCCTACAGACATATCACATATTGCTGGGAATATCAGTAAATAAAAACGTCCGACATATCACGTATACTAGGAATATCAGTAAATAAAAACGTACTTTTTTCACCATTGCTACTGGCAATGAATGGGCTTTGGAGGTGGAGTGGGACGATTTTCCATACAGGATGGGGGCCCCCCAGTGATGTTTGTTGGCTTATACACCATTAAAAAGCCCATGAATACTATAGTATACTATAGTTATATCTACCATAAACCATAGTTAAGCCACTGATATCTCAACTTAGCTATCTTGCGGGCTCCGTCCTGTATGATTGTATATATGTATATGTGTGTGGGCATATGGGAATCCACATTGAAACAACAAGAAGGTGACTGACATGCATAGGGCCAGATCACCAACAGAGAAGGGACAATGAGCGGCCAAAAACAGATCGTACAGGTCAATAATAATACATGCAGGATTGCAATGAAAAAACATGTCTTAATGATGCTGGAGCCAACAAAAAATCAATCCATGATTCATGCTGCGATTTTTTTTTCAAACCCAACCCCCAACATGGCGTTCATCGGCATTGCCGTCCCAGATAAAGTAAACATGCTTAAACTATAGCCCACGCAGAGATATACTACAGCCTCATGAGATGTAATATGATCAATTTGTGCTGAGATCGTATTTCTCTAGCAGTGTGGTAAACCCAATTTTACATGTTGGAAATTTCTTGTTTGATTTATTACCCTCTGGTAAACTAGCATAACTATGGAAAATCACCATGCTATCAATATGTTAAATTACCAGAGGCTAACAATCACAATTTTCAATGGGTAAATCCACTATTTCTATGGCCATTTTCAATAGCTATGTTGTTGAATAACTTTGCCACAGAAGCGAAAAAGCAAATCCACTTTCAAAGCACACTTTTTCTGTACCTCAACTGACGTCTATATCAATCCCTTCCAGCCGTACACTGGGGGCTTTACAGGTCAGGTGATATTCATATGTAGGTATATACACAGATAATATATATATATATATATATTATACTATACTTATATTATATACTATATATTACTATACAAATTATATATGTCTATGGGGGAGGGACTGGAAATTTCGCAGTGATCTGAGTGATCTGCAGCTCCTCCAATTCTCCGATCCTCGGTTTCTTGGCGCTGCTGGCGCCAACGCTGGCGCCAACGCTGGCGCCAACGCTGGCTCCAACGGCGCTGGCCACCTGGATCCAGCGGTGATGTGGACGGAACGCCGTGAGTTTCGTTTACCCTCTGGTAGACAGCCACATAACTACAATGTGAGGCCCCCCAGTGATGTTTGTTGGTTTAGATTCGCCCCAGTAACTAGTTCGTTATAAGTACCATAAACCATAGTTATTGGAGTTATGTTCACCAACTTAGCTATCTTGGGGGCCTCACAGTGTATGGAAAGATCCACCATTTTCTAGCTGGGTAAATCCACTATTTCGACTGGGCCATTTCCAAGTTCGCAAAGTGTTTGTTTACCAGGCCGGGTAAGAGGTTTGATCTGGAGCCAGAAGGTTTTTGTCGAAACCAGTGGCCTGGTGTAGAAGTACAATTTCTTATGCGGGGATGGATCATGGCTGCGAGTTTTTGCCCAGTGGCTCCAGGGTATGGTAAGTTGGTGAGGTGGGCCCCACGAACCTTCCTCGAATGCGTGCTAACATGTGCTAACCCATCATCCCAGGATGAACAATTATATGCTAATATTTGAAATCACCAGGTAAATGTCAACCACTGCTTGCTCAAATCTCTTGATGAAGGCTTTGGCAGCTTAGTGATCCAAATACTGACCCTCCCTTCTTAGAGCTCATTCATCCTCCCGTTCATATGAAGTATCCTCCAGAAACCATCCACCTTGGGGATTTAGACATTTTTGGGACCATTCATATGGGATATGGGATGTTTCAACTGGTGTTTCAAGCAATTTCAACTGGTACCATGGGATTCCACGGCACATCCGCCTGTGGCTGTGGCTGTAGCAGGAGAAACTTGGGCTGTTCAGGATCCAACTCCAGACGCTCTGGCGCTTTCGCCATGGCGCCAGGAGTGGCCTTGAAATCTGGGGTTTTTACAGATGTTGAAGAGGGCTTCAAGGTGCCAAGACTCCAATGCTGAAGTCTTGTTGATTTGTTGGATATAGATCAAAAAAAGACCTGGAATTCTTCGGATACACCATGTTTATCCATGTTTTGATATGTGTTTATATTTGTTCTACTCCAATTTTGAGAACATGACGTTCATCCGTTCACATTCTGTCATGGCTCAGTGGATGTTTTGTGGTGAATAGGGGGTGGTTTTTCCATAGAGCTGACAGGGTTGAACATCAGCAAGGTCCGAACTGGTTGAAGCTATTGATGGGTGATTTATCCCATGGGATATATAAGCCATCCATTACTGATGGGATTATAGATGGGATATAGATGGGATTATATATATATATAGCTTAATCCCATATATATATAGCTATATCCCATTATATTAAAAAAACCAAAACATGATTAAACTTAAGTTATTTATCACTGATATTCACTGATTAATTACATCCATTAACCATTGGTAAGAACTTGAAGCCAATCTTTTTTTTTGGGATCTAGCTCGCACATAGTGAGATCAAGCAGCAGACCTCAAGACATATGAGAAATTCAGGCTGATGGGGGCAAAGCTGCGGAAACACTTCTTCATCTGCTTGTCTGTAGCTGGAAGCAGCCAAAGCTCACACATGTATCTGCTGTGATTTGTTATTCGGATGACCTTCTATTCATCAATCAGTCAAAACAAGACATCTATATGAAAGCTGGTTTCTGGTGGTTTCTGACCAAACGAGCTACCCTCTGGTAAACTAACATAACTATGGACCATCACCATTTTTAATGGGAAAACTCACTATAAATGGCCATTTTCAATAGCTATGTTAAATTACCAGAGGGTAATTCATAACAGTTCCATGACCAAATCCACCAAATGGATTCCATTGGCGAACGCATTTTTCGTCATTTTTCACCCGAAAAGGCGCGTCGCGCAACGCGCGACGCGCAACTGCTCCGGATCTGTGGCTCTCCCGCAACTGTGGCTGAGAGATAACTTACCCTCTGGTAAACTAACAGTTCGCTATGGAAAATCACCATGCTATCAATGGGTAAATCCACTATTTCGACTGGGCCATGGCTTCAATAGCAAACTGTGAGTCATTACCAGAGGGTATCAATCGCTTCTTGGGAGTTGGCCTGGCTGGTTATAACAAGCAGTTGGTCAAATCCAAAGAAATGCGGTCACAACTAGTGCTGACCTTGGGACTTTTCGAGTTTTTTTCGTCCATTTTGCGGATTATTTTGGGGGCCCATGTTTGGAAAAATAACTCATCATCCCAGTCGCAATTCAGGCAGTTCAACCATAATCAATCTTATTTGTTCTTGCTTCCTGACCCCTTTTCCAATACTTGATCGAGGGACTGGACCAATCCAGAAAGCAATTTGAATGATGCGGCTTTGTCCCAATATTGGATAGGTCCTAAATCTAATACTGGTTCATCACAATGTTATATAAAAATATACAAAGATATATAAAGATATATGTATATGCAGGTATATAAAGATGTATAAACATGTATACAAATATATAAAGATATATAACGTATATATCAGCCATGGATACCCATGGCTCTAAAAAACTTGCCCTCAGCGTCCCTTAAAACCTTTGCTTTCAGTATCTAAAAATAGTACCCTCTGGTTATTCAACAGTTTGCCATGGAAAATCCACCCATTTTTCATAGGTAAACCATCTATAAATGGACCATCTATACCATGGCAAACTGTTAAATAACTAGATGGTATTCCCTTCAGACATCTCCCAATCACCAGCTAGAACTCATCCGCCCTGGGAGCATCCAAGGTCATTTCCTGAGGACAGGACGCTGTTTTTTGTCACAGTCGGCGAGGGAAACAAAAACGAGCACTGCCGAAAAAAAAAAAACATGGACAAAACACAAACATATATCTATCAATCTATCTATCTATCTTTCTATCTATATATGTATATATATTTGTATGTATGTATGTATGTATGTATGTATGTATGTATGTATCTATGTATCTATGTATCTATGTATCTATGTATCTATGTATCTATGTATCTATGTATCTATGTATGTATGTATGTATGTATGTATGTATGTATGTACTATGTATCTATGTATCTATGTATCTATGTATCTATGTATCTATGTATCTATGTATCTATGTATTATGTATGTATGTATGTATGTATGTATGTACATATCATATACCACATAAAGTTTTTGGCGGCTTAGGTTCTGAGATTTCCCAATAACAATCTGGCAAGGAGATGCTCAAATCAACCTCTTCAAGGATAGTGGTCGTTGGTCATCACCCGAGTATGGGTGGATATGATTACATCAACCCAGGATTAATTCATCCCTGGACCTGAGCTGTTTAATTGGAGGGGTCCCATGTTAGTACCAGACTACAATATAGCTTAATGTAGATTATCACTAATTGAGGGTACCCCCTAATCAAGCAGCCAGGATTTATGAACCCGCGGTCGACATTGTCATACATACCCTCTGGTAATTTAACATAGCTACTGGAAATGACCATTTATAGGTGATTTCCCTATTAAAAATGGTGATTTTCCATAGCTATGTTAGTTTACCAGAGGGTAAGTATACATACTGTTTAAATTCAGCAGCCAGGTATCCAATCATGGCACTGACGGGATCAAAGTACCGAAGCAAAGTATTGACTTCTTGCCCAGATGCTCCATGGTGCTGGAATATTTACCTACATGACTGGCCATGTTTGGGGTAAATGTAGTTAAATATGCCAGCACCATTGAGTATCTGGGTTGTACAGCAACCGATCCAAAGCACAAGAATATGAAATTGGTTGATTTTGGGGAAAAAATGCAGCGATGCCATCCGAAGAGCATGTGGGATTTCCCGATGGCTGGGTGCTCCAAATGTATCATCCTTGAAACTCAGCGCGTTGAAGGGTTGCAACCCTTGAATCTTCAAGACTTTCGTGATGTTTGCCACAGTGCTCTGGCGCATCATGTGAATGCGAGTAAAGCAATAGTAAACCATCCCCAAGTTTACTATCACTGGGTGGTTTATTATACTTTACCAACATTAAAACATATATAAACTCCAAAAGACTGAGAGTTGACCCAGTTAGCCAAGTTAACGTTGACTCGTGTTGTCTCAACGCCCGCAGTTTCAGGCCGAGAAACCAGCTTCGCAGCCTCACCCTTCGACAAAGCCTGCCGGTGGTGCTGCGAAGTCTTGACGATGTCTTTTGGGGAGCAGGGGGATCATACCTTGTAATGTCAACCCCTTAATAAGATTTATAATAATATATATATATATATATTATATCTAATAATTTCTGGATAGTTACCCCATGTTACCCCTACTAACCATATCAACATGGAGGTGTCCTTTCTCATGGGTGATCCCCAGTCGTCACCATAGGGGGTTACCAATATGGTCTAATGTGGATGATTTGGGGATACCCCATGATATCACAGCCATTTCCGCAGGCCATAGGCGTAGGGTTTATCATCATCACACTCTAGCTATTGGACCGATAAATTGTACCTGGTTGGTGGTTTCAAGCCCTCTGAAAAATATGAGTTCGTCAGTTGGGATGATTATTCACAATATATGGAAAAACAAATGTTCCAAACCACCAACCAGGTACTGTATTCGGGAAACCACCGAAACCGCTACGAAATGAATGACCGATATTTTGAGGAGAGGTTGAAGCACCAACGAGATCCTCAAAAAAGGTTTTTGAGAGGTTGAAGCAGCAACCAGATCCTCAAAAAAGGTCTGTGGGCGAATACCTCCCAGGGAAGCATGGCTAGGAATTCATCATTTTCGCACCCGCCATAGGAGTTTTGGGATACTCGCCTTTTGGGATCTCCAAAACCATGGGGTTCACTCCTAAAATTGCCTGTTGTGTGATGATTTTTTTCAGCCATTGGGGTACCCCAATTTTAGGAAACCTCCATATTGCAACCCCCCAAAATGGATTGTTTAGTGTAGCCAAAATCAAGAGCCTTTACAGTGGGCTCATTGGTATATCAAAACTTGACCCAAATGCAGTTCTAAACCTTTTTTTTGGGTGAAGTTTGTCCCTGAATTGGTGATACAAATGGATATACCCTCCGATGTCATCCAATGTGGCTTGCTGGAAAATCCCATTTACTTCGATGATTATCCCATTGTAAGCTCCATTTATATGTTTGATTACCCCGCCGCAGGGTACCCCAATTTCTGGCTATGATATCTGTGGCAATTCTAATGGGGGTGTCCATGGGGTATTCATGATCTTCTAAATCATCACCACCAAATAACTCCACAGCATAGGGATTGAAACCAGCAAAAGCAGGGACTTAATCATCGAAAATATACGAGTTTTTCCAATGAACAATGCATTTGGGTGTGTCTGCAAATGTGGCATATACCACCCATTTTATGGTAATTTTCACAGTCGGACAATGATGATCGGGGTCGGGTTCAGCCGCTTCCCGCTCTCTCCGGAGCGATCGAGCCTCCAAGTATTCTGCGAAGTTCGGGTTGATCCGCTCCCTCACCCACTCTAAGGTGGTTTGTGTGGACCTGAGTGCGGCGCGGTTGACACAGCAGGATGATGTTCAACCATTTCTAGGACACTGAGTTTGACGCAGTGAGAGGGACTGCAAAATCCAAAAAAAAGAGCACGTTTACCCTCTGGTAAACTAACATAACTATGGAAAATCACCATTTTTAATAGGAAGGCTCATTATAAATGGCCATTTTCAATAGCTATTTTGACATAACCAGAGGGTAATCAGTTTAATCTCAGATAGGCTGATTCTTGAGAACCAAACCTCAACCCATGAAGGAACCATTCAAAACCAAGGCGAATCTTGGATAGACGAACAATCCCAGCAACTGTTTCTGGTCAAGTCATTGTTTTGTCAAAATTAAGCAATTAGCAGAGAAAACATACTAGTACCTACACCATGCTTGACCTGTTGACTGGAAGTAGGTTGGCTGTCTCAAACCTTGGGGTCTCTGTATGACTGGAAAACTGTCCTTTCGTAGAATGGTAGAGAAAAAGTTTCACCAATTCACTGATTCTATTTCTTCCATAACCAACCGTAGATACCCTATCGGCCAAGCTCTCCAACAATTCCAACATTCTCATCAAAATGATCCCAAATGAAGCAACCCAAAGACTTGATTGAAAGTTTCACCACTCACATCCCCGTATCCGAAATCTCCCTTAATGGCCAAATCGAACCGACACGGTGGTCTCCAAACCAGGACTCGGTGACTGGATTTCCAGTTGGATGGTGATCATCGTTGTATCCAAAAAAGAGTAATGTGGCTAAAACAATAAAACATCCCCCAGTCGCCACTTCTATATATATATATTATATAGGTGGCCATTAGGTGAAGAAGCTACGCCACCAGCTAATCATCAACCAACGAACTCGGCATCCGAGGTGAGCTGAAGGTCGGCGTTGTGCTCCAACAGCAGCTTGCATTTCCTCTTCAGCATATGGCAGTGTGTCAAAACCAATAGTACCCCTGTAGTTCACATCAAAATAGCTGAGATTTATGGATGTGAATAACCCGTATTGATCCATAGCCATATTGGAACTATAAAAAACATTTATGCTGGTTGGTGGTTGACCTACCCCTCTGAAACATATTAGTCAATGGGAAGGAGTATCCCATATATTATGGGAAAAATGTTCCAAACCACCAACCAGTTGTGGTATACTTATCATAATTCAAATCATGGCAATTACAGAACATGGTTGAAAGAAAAGTATAGCAAAGTAACATCTAGCAGTAAACTAATGGCAAGTGAAAACGAAAACCTCTTATCTTTTTTTGTGCTGTTCCTAAATTTGAAATGTTAATGAGACAAATGAAACCAACGTTGGCAGTGAATCTCTATTCGACTGACGTTGCATTTACAGTAAAACCATCCCCGCTGGAATGAGGAAAGCATGCATCAAGGAGGATAATTACCATCTGGTCATTTAACAGTTTGCCATGGAAAATCACCTATTTTTTAGGTAAACCATCTATTTCTATGGGCCATTTCCCATGGCTTTGTTAAATAACCAGAGGGTAGATATCATCCGGAATCTCTTATGGGATCACCAGCGTTCACAAGCAATATGATACTTGGGTGTGTCCCCGAGCAGTCGATCAAAACTCAGATCCAACCGACCCACTTGCAATTGGGGGTTGGAAGTCATCCCAGATAACTACCCACCCCCATGGCTCATGTTATGGTTGGTGCTACCACGAGTTTAAAAGAATACCCACTTGCCGTCTAGCGAGTTTGTTTGAACATATTTGAAAATAGGCAATTCAAATTCGAGGGTAGTGTAATTTTCACTGCGAGTAAAATTTGCAATTTTTGGGTTCTGCTCATAGTGATAGCGAGGCCAACAGGTACAAAACAACAGGTTTACGGAGTCACATTCACTTTGTTCCATCATATTTCCGGGATTCA
>CAMXCT020001521.1:137788-147308 GCA_947184155.2 Cladocopium goreaui
CTTCGAATTGAAAAACACGTGAAAGCAGCGAATGTCCTAAGGACATGTCGAAAAAGAACAGCGGATTTGCTAATTTTTCCAGTAGCGACCAATGGTGCTTCGCGCACGGTCTCTCCACAGGCAAAATGCCTCGCTCTACCGGTGAAAGTTCGAATTGAAAAGTTCGGGTTCGCAAGATTCAGAAATTCAGGTCATACGAAAAACAAATGACCAAATCACGAAATAAACGGAAATAGCGGATCTCCAAAGTTGCTCATTCAAGCAAACAATGGACTGAAATCGAAGTTGGTAAATTTTTGAAGTTCGCTCCATTCGGAGTGGTCTGCTCGCCGGATGATTCATGGAGATAAATGTATATAGTATCTCTATTTACAAGAGTCTCTATTTTACATTAAATTGAAGTTCAGACACTTGTGGCATTATCTCTATCTAAAAGAGTATATGCCATCTGTGTGAAATAAGTTGAACGCACAGAAAAACTGTACACGGCTTCTCATGCTGTGTTATCTTCAATTAAAGAAGTGTACACTCACTCATCGCCACTCACTTGATCTCCATGGTTTGGACGCTGAAGAGGAGGATCCACCCCACTCTGTGTTGCCCTGATACGTCGATGCTTGATCTTCATATGCCTTTCTCTTTTTCTCCTTCTGTCTTTCCTTTCTTGAATCAGCATACTGCTTCTTCTTGTAGGCCTGTTTGTAATGATGTCGTTCATTCCATGACATATCAGAAGGATCAAGATGGATAAGAATTGGATTATGAGCATCGCGATCATTTGGAGCAACCATGAAGATGTTGTGATCACCATGTAAGCAAGTTTCATTTACCTTGAAGAAAAATTCACCCACATAGTTCATGTGATCTTCATCCTCAAAGTCTTCTGGGTGTTCCTCACACATCAAACGTGAATGACCCCACTCAACAACTGTTAACATACAACAATCACCTTTACCATTTGTCTTGTTCATGAGCTCGTCGGTGTATGTTACTGTTGTAATGCCATCCAAGTGCGTTGCAAGAAAATCCAAGTCACGATAACTGCAAGAAATGAAATGCTTGACCCTGATTGGAGGGCAAGTTGGATCAAAATTCTTGCGCATGGCTTGTGTTGCAACACCTACCATTCTGTTAATCCAGAATTGGATAAGGCTGTGTTGATATGTAGGGACACCTGGAGATTTTGGTGTGCTGTAATAGCATGCCTTGTTTCCATCACCTGCGATGAAGTCAACTTGATATCTGGCACACTCAAAAGCCATAACAGCTAAGCTCTCACCAACAATCCCAGCAGAGTCTGATGCATACTTCTGTCCAACGTGATAAACGCACACACGTGTCATTCTCATCCTAGCTCTTGTCAAGTCAACAATCTCATCTGTATCTCGATCCTTTGTCTTTCCCCAAGATACTTCAAAGATTGCCCATGAGACTTGTCGAACTCGTGTGTCGTTGTCATCTGTGTGATATCCAGCAATTTGCTTGATATAGCCATCCTTTCCAAGGCGAGCGGCCACCATCAAGTCATGATAGTCATTGAAGCAAGTTTTGAAGTCAACCTCGTTGAGTCTTTCTCTGTGAGGATACAACGAACCAGCCTCGCAATTCATGAAAAGATGTCCTCCAAAGTTCTTGATGACATTGATGAAGTAATTGTTGAACTGTGATTTGGTTTCATCAAATTTTTCATGATCCTCATCGATAGTGTAGTCAATGTGTGGAATGAATTGTTGAAATCTTTCTGGAACCGAGCATTTTTCAAATCTGTTTCTGCACCAGTTTCCCAAATTCCAAAACATTGCTGTTATCTGTGGAGAGGATCTGTATGGAAATTCAGCATCCTTGTACGTTGGGTCTGATAGGCCTCCACCTAAATACCTGTAAGCCAAGCTATGCAAGATCATACAGTAAGGCAAGACCTTGTGTTCCTCAACGTAATCTTGGAGTACCTTTGTGAGATTTCCAAAACCGTCATCAATCCTCTGTTCTGCTTCTTTTGAGGATCTTTCTGCTTTGTCTTGATGAAGAGGATGCATCCTTGGATCACTACAACCATATTCAATGCGCTGATTAAGTTCTTGTAATTCTAGTTGTGGATCCTGATTCTTGTGTCTGGCAATGTACTCAACCATCAACTGGTCATCTGTAAGATGGTACCAAAAATCATGATGTGGAGACATGGTCTTCCTGTACTTAACATGCCAAAACATATGTCGATGCTTCGAAGACGCTGGATAACCTTTGTTGTAAAATCCTGCCCATTCACCATGGTAACCATCTGAAAAACAATCCTTCAATTTTCGAAAAACTGAATCATCTTCGTTTCCAGTGATATCTTGACCATAGTAAAGTCGAATTGCAGGTTTCACTTCAGGAGCTGTCTCATCATCTTGAATGTCTGTTTTCTTCTCCCCTGATTCCTCCTTTTCTGAGGAGCGTTCAGGTGGAGCTGATTCCTCTTTCTCTGAAGAGCCTTCAGCTGGGACATGTGGCTCCTGTGTGTCTTTCTCTTCTTCTTCTTCTTCGACAGCAATCTCCTCATCTTCATCCTCTTCTTTCTCTTCTTCCTCTTGTCGTTCTTCTGGTTTGACAAAACTTTCCTTGATCTTTCGTTGAACATTCTGATTGCACATACTGATCCATTTCAATGTACACTCAACCAATTTGTCATCATCAGTTTCCAAAATGATATGTTTGTCCTCAATGTTCAAACTTTCAATGGTATGCTTGTACTCAGGATCACCTGCGCCTGGTCTTTGAAGATCTGGAAGTGGAGTCTCTGGATCATCGTCCACCATCTGAGGATCCTCTGCTCCAAAGAAATTTTCTGCGCCAAGGTGTTCATTGTCCTTGAGAACTTTGTCAATATCCAGTTTGAACTCATAGTACTTGTCGTAAGAGATCTCATAACCCATCATAGGTGCATACTGCTCCATAAATGTTGAAAAAGAAGCATCTGATAATGCTGACATCATCAACCATAATGAGAAGAAGCTTATGTCACCACGTTCAAGGGGTCGACTTCCTTCAAGATCATCTTCTGTGAGGATTGTTTGGCCTTGGAGTGTAATATCATGGAGGATCTGTCTGTGCTCTGGTTTGAGTTGCCTGACTAAGAACAGTCCCTGTCGATCTTCCATATTTCTTCGAGGATTTGCATCAGGTAATACCTCATTTTCTTGTTGTGGTTGTGTTTCCTCTCTTTCTTGAGAGCATACACCTTCTTCCTCTCTTTCCTGAGAGCCTGATGCCTTTTCCTCCTCTTTCCTGACAAAAACTTGTAGTCTTGGCAAACTCCAAATCATCTTCAGCATCATCATCATCATTGTGATCTTCCATGTCCACATTCTGTTGCTCTGATTCTGGGATGTGAGCAATCTTGTCCTTTCCAGCTACCCAGATGTAGCCATCGAGCTTTGTAGATGTGTGGAAGTCACCTGAACCGCATTCCCTGACCTTTGTCCTTGCTCTTGCAGATTGATGGAATGCTTCATGCTGAAAGAATTGATTGTAGGCATGTTCAACAAAGAATCTGTAGGATTGAGCTGTCAATTCCTTTCTGCTATCCACAAATTGTCGAAGCTTGTTCAAAGCAAAAACTGTGAAATGGCTGAAGCTAGCAGGGGCTTCATCTTCATACAGATCGATTGCCATGATCATCATCTTTGTGGAAAACGAGAAATGCCGTTCAGGTTCTGGGATGACTGTTCTCTTGTTCATGGGAACTGTAATTCCTTGAATAGTCATGTCATACCCATGTGTGTTCAACTCCAGTGCATCCAAAATGTTACCATCACGGTCCTTCTTTCTCC
The DNA here is from genome assembly GCA_947184155.2 of Cladocopium goreaui. Classification (NCBI taxonomy): domain Eukaryota; class Dinophyceae; order Suessiales; family Symbiodiniaceae; genus Cladocopium; species Cladocopium goreaui. The sequence goes on from CAMXCT020001521.1 coordinate 141,601, forward strand.
TGCAGAAATCTCCCCAGAGTTTGTTGTTCTCTCTAATGAACTGATCAAGATGCTTAGTGTAAAAGACAAAGACTGCTTCTGAGAGATACTCCATGTCCTTCTGTATTGCTAAGTCTCTTTCGTATAGCAAGAACTTCTCTCCATTCGTCTCTGTTGATACTGTGTCTGTCTTCCCAACCTGTTGGGGCAACTTGACCTCGCATCCAGTCTGTCCAATATTGTCGACAAGAGTTCATGTAACCTTCCATGGCGTCAATGTCTCTTTCTCGATGGAAGTGTGCCAACATGCGTCCAATCTCCCAAGCTCTTGTGAAGAGTAAGCATAGATGTCCTGTCCATGGTAATTTCTCCCAATCTGAGCGAGTGATCGATTGTCTACGAAGTGCTATCTTTTGTGAAGAGAGTAGTCGGTTCCATTCACGCAGAACTATCACTTTTTCTCCTGAGGAGTTCTTGATGAGTTCACCGCTCTCTTCTCTTGCACAGACAATTCCTGCCTCATACAGGACCCAGGGATTCGATGCAGAAATTGAACTTTTGGTAGCCTGTTCTACCACAGGGTCTTCAATATCATCTGGTGGATCTTCTGCTTCCCAGAGATTGACAGCCTCTTCACCCATTGGGTCGTCATGGACGTCCACTGATGGCTCCTCTTGTTGATTGTCTTGAGCATCTTGTTGAGGATCATCATGTTGTGGTGATTCTGGACTTCCTGATGAGGAGCGTTGGTGCTCCCATGCATCTTGAGGTTCCTCTCTTTCTTGAGAGCGTCCTCTTCTTGATGGCTGTTCATATGGATTTTCCATGGGTTCATCAGCCTGCGCAGATACCTCTCTTTCTTGAGAGCCTTCTGCTGCAGATACCTCTCTTTCTTGAGAGCCTTCTGCTGCTGCACCATAGATTGATTCCACAATCGGGTCAAAGTCATTCTCGTTGCATAGTGGTGTACCAAAAACTAATCTTCCATAGTTTTGTGAAACTTGCTGACCCATGAACTCCCATGCTGTGATTCTGACTTCCTCAGGAATGTCTTGTCCAGGAATAAATGTTGTACCTTTCTCCTTCATGACATGGTTCCATGTTGTGTTGGTGTGCCATGAACCACCTGTAACCGATGGAGGTAGAGAATGGCCACGTCCTTGATGAACAACGTTACATGCAATGGTAGGGAGTTGTTCCTTGACATGGAGGTACTGGAAAGGAATGTCACCATGAAATAAAATGACACCATTCTTTGTCAGATAGAGTTGGTTGTCTACAATAAAACTTGGATCCAACACGAGGTATACTGGTCGCCTATAGTTTCTTGGAGGCTTCGTGCCCTCTGCCATCCTTATGTAGCCCTGACCATTGTCATTGTGGTACATGAAGTGAACTGCATCCCTTCTGCCTTTTCCACTTCCTTTCACAAAGGTCTTCAGGCCTGATTGTTGAATGGAATCTAAATTCATGTAATCAGTGACATGAAAAATCCAGCCCAAACTCATAGCCTCCTCATATGTCAGTTGGTGGTGTGCCACAGTGGGATCGACAACTTGGTTGCTATGTCCTTGAAAAGCACCAAGACGAACGTCGAATGGATACTCTGCCATTGAGCTATATGGGTTCCACTGCCATCTCATGGAGATCTCAACAAAGAAACGTTGTTTTGGATTACACAGTAACATAGCAGCAAAATCTGCTCCAGACATGTGATATTCCTTTGGATTGTCTCCTTGCATCTGATCAAACAGTAAGGAAATGTTCATAGCTCCACCGGCAGTGAATAACGTTTTGTCTCTGCAATGTCTCAACACATTGGATAGCCTCTTGCTACATGACATATAATAACTTCTCCTTGATGAGCTAGTCATGTTCACGTGGAAATCATTGCATCGTTCATCAAACCAGTTTTCTTCTGCCTGAGTTGTAAAGCCACAGAGATACTTCAGAAAACTTGAAGTCCATTTCAAAGATTCATCAAATTCTCCATGACTAGTTCCCCAGTGCAAAATCCAAGCTATTGCGTCCATGAACATTTCATGTCTGTCAGTTGGTCTCATGTTGTGTGGACCCATCAATGTATGTAAATTGCGCTCTCTCTTCTTCCTCACTTTCTCGTGAGCCTGAAACCAATCGGTTTGGCGCCTGTAATCATAGCAAAATGATAAATGATCCTCATTGGGCAATGTCGATGGTGTTCGAAATTTGTCAGCTGGGATTTCCTCTGATCTCCTCAGAGCATATCCATCAGCTGAATGTCTTCGACTAAAATCATAGCTTTGATGTTCTTGACCTCGAGTGTTCGATTGTGCCTGATCACTAGATGATGCGGCTGAGGCCCTGTTCCACCGGCTAGAGCTCGACATGTTGAAGAAACAGTGCGATCCTCGAGACTCTGCCTCTTGAGCCGCAGGCACAAATTCAAAAAAATAGTCCAGAATCCCTCAAGGTGTCACCTAACAGAAATACATCATGTCTGAAATCAACATGACTGCAAACTGTTGGCAACCATGACCTGAGGTAAGCCTTGTGTTCCAGTAATGATCTGAATGGTGGATGAGCATCAACTTCTTTAAGAACACCTTGTCGAACAGCATGAATAAGATTCTGAGGATTGGCAGACTTCTTAGTCAAACAATCGGCTAAACACCATTGAGTTCTGATATGTGACAAGTCAGCAATGGAACCTGAACATGCTTCTTTCCTAAGCATCTGAATCATATGAATGGTCTCTTGTTGTTCAGGAACATGAGTAGTGCTGGCAGTAGTCACAAGATTGTTTGCATCAGTCCTCATATGAATCTCACTTGAAAGTCCAGTGATGTCCTTGATCAGTCCTCTCAACAATTGACATGTACCATAACACTTCATGAGTGCATACAACTCTGCAACAGTTGTGCTCAACGTGGTACGTTTGATTTTGGTTGATTCAAAGAAAATAAGAGAACCTCTGGTGTTTTTGCTCTTTTCCTTTCTTGGTTCAGCCATAAAAATAACCATCGCGCGCTGTGAGGATTTGTCGCTGTTGTTCCTAAACGCTGCATCTGGCATTGCAACTAATCTAGGATCACCTTGAAGTGGCCAGAACATAAGTTCCATCGGATCACCTACAATTTGCCTGCAAAGTTTGTTCAGCGTTTTGCAATCACCTATGGTGGGGGAAGCAGCGGCAGAAGCACAACGTGAAAACTGATAACATGACTGAAATTGAGTTCTTGATTGTAACCAGTTGATACTACCTAAGAGTGATCTATAGGCAGTGTGGAGATCTTTGTCACATTTGTCTTCATCCTTCAAACCTTTTGGTATGACAACCTCAGTAAGTTCACTGACGCAAAGTGATTGTTCAACAGTGATATGTGATTTCTTCTTGGTCTTCTCATCAATGATCCATTTCACACGTTGACCAGTGAACATCAAATCATTCACATCTTCATGACCAATCTTGAATTGTGACTTGACAACCTTCTTGAACTTCTCCAGAAACTCTGGAGTTCCAGTAATGAACAAGTCGTCAACATGCAAACAACACATGCCAATAGGTTTTCTTCCCTTGGCATACTGCCATTCACAGGGTCCATGAAGTGTTCCAAGAGTTGTTCAACAATCTCAGGTGTCAACTGTGGTGTCGTGGCAAGATAAGTACGCTCTGAAGGTAAGAAGACTGAAACAAGTACTTCAGCTTCTTCTTCCAAACTTATGGAAACGTTGTCCTTGTTCATGTCATGATTCATCTCAAGCAACCACCAAACTCCTTTCCTCTTCACAATAGAAGTTCTCAAGTGAAACTTCTTTCGATCATAATGTGAATCAGGAGTTCTCAAAGCTTTTGCACGATAGGCAACTTGAGCATGACCATTTTCAAAAGGATACCAACCAGACTTGTGTTCAACAGATTCCAAAAACTTCAACAAAGTTTCATCAACAACAGGAGTCCAAGCACAATCTTCAACCTTCTTCTCCTTGAACTCTTTTCTCTGTTTCCATGTTTGGTTTTGTTGATAGCAAGCTGAAAACAATCTTTCTTCAACCAAAAGAGACTTATGAACTTCCTCAGCAATGTCGGAGGATTCATCACGCGTTTCCTCACTGTCTTGTGAGCTTACGTAGTATGTCACAGGTGCTGGTTCTGTTGCTTCAGAGTCAGCAAAGCTAACCTGTTTTGGCTCCTTAAAAGCACCATCATAGCATACATACGTACACCTGCCAGCTCTTGTTGGTTGGATACCAAGCGAAATCAGAAATTTGTCAAGGCGGTTCCACCATCTACGTGGTGCGTCCGCAAGTCCATAGACGGAACGAGTGCACAAACCAACCAAGGAAGGAGGCAAACCAATGTCAGTAGGCAACTGAACATGGATAACGCGGCGGTCTAAGTCGTATGTTTCCCCCTGAAGGAAGGCAGTTTTCAAGTCTAAATGGAGTAAATCCCAGTACATCGAGGCTGCATGCTGAGATGCCACACGAAAACCATACCTGGTAGCAGTAGGACTGTCAGTCTGTAAGTCATACTTTTGAGCATCTTGAAAGCCTCTACATACCCATCTAGCCTTGAACTTCTTGAACTGTCCATCCTTATCAACCTTGATTGTAAGCCCCCATCTGCCAGTGACATAGTTATCAATCTTATGACGTCTCTTGTCTCTGAAAGTCATGGCAGTGAAATCCAGAAAACTTCTGAATTCTTCAAGCTTGGCTTGTTTGATCTCCTTAGCATACTTTCTCAAGACTTCTTGAGTGATAACTGATTCTGCCTTTGGCTGCTTCTTTCCATTCTTGGCAAGATACTGTTCAAACTGTTTGAATCCAGTAACATCGTATGAACCAAATTCAGGTGCAGCTTGGATCTTTGGTCCTAAAGGAACGAAAACAGTACCATCAACATCGACAAAATGAGAGTGGTCTGATGTGTAAGGTTCAGTGTCCACATCTTCTTCCTGAAGCTGGGCAATGTCATCCTCAGTCAAAACAGGAGTGTCGTCTGTTTCATATGGTTCTGTTTCATCATCATCATGTTGTGATGATTCCAATTCTGGTGTTCCTTGTGAAGACTGCTGTTGCGCTGGCTGCGCAAAGTCACCTGGCGTAAACGATGTTGGTGTAGTAGTAGGCAATGGAATTGTATTATCATGTGAACTTGAGGCAGTAGGATCATGTGAAGGTCCTTCATCTTCATCTTCATGAGGTTTATGAGTAGGAACTGAAATTGGCTGAACATGACCTGGTAGTTGAACCTTTGGCCTCTTGATAATCACCTTTGCCTTTGCCTTTGGTAAAGCATCAGTAGAATCAGTTGAGATCTGTCTCTGTTTCCTTTGAACTCTGATAGGCTCTGACGTCGGATCAGGTCCTGGTGGTGAATCGTCATCTTGTCCAGGATCAGCAATCTCTTCGATTGGAATGTCAGGATTGGAAAACGGAGTTGATGGTGAACTTGGTTGATGTGTTTCCCCCGAGTCCTGTATTCCTGGCATATCCAAATCATCATCAGGTGGGGGTCCATAATCATCTGGAATGATGTACTCTTGATCATCATCATCACCTGGATCAGGTCCAGTGTTGTAATCAGGTTGATTATCATCATCCAGAGGATCTTCTGGTTCATCACCACTCAACATCTCATCATCATTTGGTGGAACATCACCATGCTGATCTGGATGAATGGGATCGTCACAATTTGGTGGTGTGCTACTTGAACTAGGAGGATCTTCAACTCTCCTTTTGAT